>PVIA01019316.1:0-10782 GCA_004024845.1 Tonatia bakeri | reverse complement strand
ACACTAAGTGAAATAAGCCAGTTAGAGAAAGACAAATACCATATTATTTCACTTATATGTGGAACTTAATGAACAAAATAAACAAACAAAATAAGAGCTCACAGATACAGAGAACAGACTGACAGCTATTAGAAGGGAAGGGGGTTTGTGGAATGGATGAAAAAGGTAAAGGAGTTAAACAAAAGAACAACAACAACAAAAAAAAACTCATATACACAGATAATACTATGGTGATTACCAGAGGGAAAGGGGAATGGGAGAAGGCAGAAGAGGGTAAAGGGGTGGTAAATGGTGATCAAAAGAGACTTGATTTTGGGTGGTGAACACACAGTACGATATATAGATGATATATTATAGAATTGTACACATGAAAACTATATAATTTTATTAACCAATGTTACCCCAATAAATTCAACAAAAATAATAAATTAATAAAATACCAACTGTGGAATTTCAATTATTTATGATGTCATGTTAAATGACAAGGCTTGAGGAAGTTATGGTTAGGCTTAATTTCTAGCATATCTAAAATAATAAGATACAGCATTATATATGGTTAACCCAAATGAAATAACCAAGAACTTACAGAGAACAAAAATTTTTGTGACTTACTCAATCTACACAATCAATAAGTGGAAAGCAGAATTAAAAGAGATTTTTTTTCTTGGAAAAAAGAGAAAATAAATTTATATATGAAAAAATTGTTTTTCTTCATTATAGTTTTGGGCTTTATTTTAAGTTTTTCCTCTAAAATTTTAGATCTTCTGTTACGATTCTGAATATATAATTGCCAGAAGTCTTGATTGTGAGTAACACAAAGCAGGTTAAGCTAATTTTAGCAAAATATGCAATTTATTATTAGACTACAAGAGTTTCCCATGGAATGTCAAGGATGGGAATATAGCAAGCGAGCCTTACGAGTAAACTGGAAACAGCAACTTGATGCCCGAACTACCCTTCCTTCTTTTCTCATCTTTGCTTCTCTTGGTGCATCACTCCTCTTCTCTCTGTGGACGCACTTCCTTTTGTTCTCCAGTCCAATGGTAGAAACTTTAGCTGTTGACAGTGCCTGAATTTATATATTATATCACTCTGTGTCTCAGTTCCAGTTCTCAAGGATGCATCTTGGACTTGCGAAGCTTGAATCAGCTATCTACCCTTTGATTCAATTACCTGTAACCAGGGGTACAAGGTTGGGACTGGAAGACTATTGTTTGACCACATAGAAGGTAGAGCCATTTTTCAGAATCTGAGGTTCTGTGCAGACAAAACAACAGATGGTTCACTATAGAGTCCACTATGTAGGAGGGAACCTAGTACATACTATGCTTATATTTGATTCTCACAGTTTTGGCAAGAAGGAGGCCTCAGAGTTCCCTTGATAGCCAAAAGAGGCAATAATTCACACTTTGAGGATCAGAAAGTACTTTCTCCACCTAGGATTGAGCCTCCATGGTTATGGGACAAAAGCTATTTCCAGATACATGTGTCTTAACCCTGAAAACATCAATTTGTAGATAGCCCTGCATAGTTTGGCAGGTTGGGACCATCTTCCTTCATTCTTTGAGAAAGGAAAGGACTCTTTTGTGTTTGGAAGATCAAAAAGAAAAGTGATCCAACTTCTGGATGGGCCTCTGGGACTGAGCAGGGTCCAGTGGTCATGGGTTACACTGTAGAAAGAGCAGAGCCAGCTCTGCCTTTTGCCTCTGGCAGCACTGGGAGAATGGAGAGGAGAATGGGGAGCCTGGAAACCCCCCTGGTGCCAGATTATAGGATAGATTAATTGCCTTTGAGTGGCCTCTTTTTTTTTTACTGTCAAATTACTTTAAAAGTTTTAATTATCATACTTAAGTAGGATAAGTGATAAGATACATTCCTTTGTCTTTTTATATGCATTCTCTCTTTTTTAAATTGCTGTTCAAGTACAGTTGTCTCCATTTCCCCCCACATCTCTCCCCACCACCCCAGCCATCTCCACCTCCCTCCCCTGATCCCAACCCCCTTGGTTTGTCCATGTGTCCTTTATACTTGTTCCTGAAAATGCATTGCCCTTTCCCCCCATTATTCCCTCCCACCTCTCCTCTGGTTACTGTCAGTTTGTTCTTAATTTTAATGTCTCTGGTTATATTTTGCTTGCTTGTTTGCTTTTGTTGATTAGCTTCCACTTACAGGTGAGGTCATATGATATTTGTCTTTCACTGCCTTGCTTCCAAATGTTCATAGCAGCACAATTTACAATAGCCAAGTGCTGGAAGCAACCTAAGTGCCCATCAGTAAATGAATAGATCCAAAAACCATGGTACATTCATTCACACAATGGAATACTACACAGCAGAAAAAAAGAAGGAACACTTTGCAACAGCATGGATGGAACTGGATGGTCTCTTATGAAGGAGCATGGTGATCTCCGAGGAGCTGGAGGCCAGGGACATGTCAAAATCTTTCATAGGCAAGATGAACAATGCCAGATAGGAGAGGAGATTCAGTGTTCTGTAGCAGCACTGAAAGATTGCCAGGAGGGTTCTCTCATTTCCCTCATTTTGGAGGAAAAGTTTTATAGACCTCCTTTGCAGTACATGGTTCTGGGATAGTTCAGGAAAGACAAGAAGTTCTAAGAATGTGATGTTAAACTTCTTGCCAATCTTTTACGTGGCACATTGAATTAATTATAATTTTGAGAAATAAATATCCTGAGTGTCAAAAAATATTATACCTGTTAACTTTGTATGGAATGAAGGTATGGGGTTATTTTGGTATATATTGTTATAAATCTGGTGTCCACCCTCCCCTGCATTTTCTTTCACAAAGGATGGACTCTATTATATCTATGAAGCAATCAGAAGTCTAGGGTCTTCTTTTCACAGGTCTATTCCAGCACCATCAGGATTAAAGGACTCATCATTGCTACCCTTGGTTACAGGTAATTCTAATCCCTGGACTACTGGAGGACTAAAGAATGTATCTCCCTGCTCTGTGACTCCAGGGATAAGTAAAAGCTCCTTTATCCCCCCTTATACTCTGTTCCTAGTTGTCTCTAGAAGACAGGTTGTGTGTATGTGTATGTGTTTCCGGTGGGTTGCTTTAAATGGTGTTTTTCCCTTCTCAGAGCACAGGAGTGTCTCTCATAGATATAGCACAGAAACATCAGAGAAACAGATGGGGACTAAGTGTGGTGAGCCCAGTGGTTAGAGAAGAGCCATGTGATATGTGTTTGTAAGAAAGTACTAAGGTAAGGGACTCACAAGTTAAAAACGTGAAGATTGAAGAGAAGAACAAAAGCAGTGTTGAAGAGCCCCCAGAGATGGTAACGAGTACATAATTGCAGAGTGGGCCAAACAACTGAGGTCAGCATAATCATTATCTAGACTACAAATTGGACTGAAAGCTAAATCAAATGGAACTATTGCTGGATAAAATCTTTAGTTCTTATTTAGTATAATGCCTTGATTATGTGGCATGATTGCTACTAAAAAACTTGGAAATACAGTATTTTGGTATATCTGTTGGGATTTTATTCAACTGCAATTATCAGAAAAATCTCATACTTTAGTGGTTTAAACAGTGGAATTGATTTTTGTCACATGCAAGAGGTAAACTGTTGACTGTGGCTCAGCAACTTGACACTGTCAGAACCAGCATCTCATTGATTCTTTTGGCCTTTCCCTAATGGTCACAAAATATTCCAGATATCATGTTCATGTTCAAGGTAGGTAGAAGGAGGAAAGGACTGCACCAGACTCTCCTGTTTAGTGGAGAAAATAAAGTCTCAAAAGAGATCATTTTATCAGAGTTTCCCTAGAAACTGAGACTTTTGGCGAGGTTTAAGTGCTAATGCATTATTGGAAGATAGTAAAAATAAAGTAAAGGAGGAGTGGGGAGGGAAGTAAATGAAACTTGATATATTACTACTTCTCTGCACAAAGCATTAAACACACAACTGTTGTTTGAACAAGTCTTCTCTCCTGGCCATGTGAAATGTCACCAGACAGGCAATATAGGAAAACCATGCTTTAGAATAGTCCAATAGATGAAGGAAAGGAAAGAGGATTTATCTTCTGGTCTTCTCCCATTTCTTGTCATTCATTGGTTTAAGTTTTAACTTTGGAGAATTAACTCCCTCATATTTCTGGGTTGTGTTACCTGGCTTTTTCAATAGCTGCTAAGGAATCCAATGTCCATGTCTGGAAATGTGGCCCCTCCTCTGAGTTTGCGAGTGGTAGGAGGAGCCAAGGCCCTATGGAAACTGTGGGTGTTAGATTCAGGCAGTAGAACTTCGCATAGCATGGAGTTCATCACCACGGCTAAAGTGGAGGTGGAACAAGTGGCTGAGGGTCTGGGGAGCAGGTGATCCTGAAAGAATATGAGGAAACACGCGAGATATATTTAATATAATATACTAACAGACTTCCAATGACAACTTATTAGCCAAAATCTGTGCCTCATGGACATGCATGCCTGAATGGGAGGAGGAAATGTGAGTAGCTCAGCCAACCCTTCATAAATCTGGGGATTCAAGCCGGAAAGGTGATGGGGGAATAGATATTGGGTAAGAAATGTTTGTGCCAAACTAGGATTTTTGTTCTATACAATAGCAATAAATCCTTATAAATTTAAGAAAAAAATTATTGGAAGAATATTAGTAGTTCTCAAGAATGCTCAACAGGAAAGCTAAAGGACCACGTATGGAAAACAAGCAGTAGCTACAGAAATCCAGGTAGCCAGAACTGCATTCAAGGTCATGCCACACTTGAGGAGTAGCACAGTTACGGTGTTGCTGATTCCATCCCCTGACAGGAGACACTGTTATGATGTTGCTGCCACTGGACACTGGATACTGCCATTTTTATGAGTGGAATGAATGAATTACTAATTTTCAGATATTTCTTCAGGTTTAAAATCCTAGGCAATAGCATTTGATGAGTTGAGCTAGGTGCTCATGGTCTCAGTGAAGTCAGGGAGAAAAATTTATCTGGCACTTTCATTTTCCATTGAGGAGAACAAGGCCTTGCCTCCCACCAGGTTCACACACAGCAAATTCTCCACCATTATTAAGGAATTCAGATGCTGGGCAGCCAAAACAATAAACAAGTGGCAAATCACCACTACAATCCACCCCTTTGGCTATCTAACATTTAGTTACGTGCTAGCCCAGACTCACATTGTTCCTCAAAAACATGTTTGTGCTAAATATAATGTAACTAACTCTCAAACAAGCAAGAAAATACTTGTCTTCTCAATGTGAGGTGACCCAAAATTTCATCAGTTACTGCCTTTTTCTACATCATGCAGGATCTTTAGCAGATATCCCTTGCTCATTCAGTTCTGATACAAGACTGTCTCAATACTTATGCTGTATGTGCCATATCAAAAATGTAAACCACACCCCTAATGTCTGAGATACTTCTGAGTTCTTTCAGATTCTCTCAATTTAACCTGTCTTAGGTGCTCTTGGCCATTTTCTTGTCCTTAACCATTACTGCAGCATCGAATAGTGCATAGGCTCAGACTGACTTCACATTTGTATAACCCGGTAGGGTGAAGTGGCCTGTAGCAGAGATATACAAGGTTCCTGCAGTGGTGGGTGACTTGGCTCATTGGTCAGAGGCCTAGATAGAATAATAGAAGCTAAGGAGCAGGTAGAGGAGAGGATATAGGCAGACCCATAAGAGAGGGCATAAAGTATATGGATTTCATGTATCACATTAAAACCTCTAAAGAATGTCTACTACAAGCAAAGTTCTCAACCTTGGAGCCATCCATAATTATTCTCTTTTCCTCGCACTCCACTTCCAATCCATCTGGCGATCTTAGTGAATCTACCTTCAAATTATATCTAGAATCTAACCACCTCTCACACCTCCATTTTTCTATCCTGGTCCAAGCAAACATAATTTCTACTCTGGATTATTGAAATAATCTCCTCAATGGTTTTAGTGACTCCAAACTTGCCATTCCCTTCATTTTACTTCAATACAACAAACAGATTGATTTTTATGGTAAGATGTAAGTCAGATCTTGCTATTATTCCTCTATTCATAATCCCTCAATGGCTTCCCACTTTATCAAAGTAAAAGTAAAAAGTTTTCTAAAACCCCTACGAGACCCTACAAGCCTTGGCTCCCTATACACCTCTGATCTCGTCTCCCACTCTTCACTGCATTCCCTCTGCTTCAGCCACTGGCCACCTCGCGCTCCCATGCTGCAGCCATATTTCCACCTGTGGGTCTCTGCAGTGGCTCTTTCTTCTACCTGGATCACTCTTTCTAAGGCATCCTTACGGCTCACTTGTTCACCTCCTCCAAGTCTTTGCTCAAATGTCACCTTTTCAGTGAAGCAAAGCCCAAACTTACTTTTGAAAATTTCATTCCCTGACAATATACCAGCACTCCTTATCTCAATGCCTGCTCTATTTTTCCATAGATGTGTACACCTATATATTTCACGTATTTGTGTTTATTGTCCTTCTTCCCACATTATAATGTAAGTTCCATGAGAGGAGAAACTTTTTTGTTCTGACAATACTGGAAGCTCAGTACTTAGAACAGTGCCCAGTAGTACATAGTAGGTGTTAGATATATGCTTGCTGAATGCATGACTGTATTTGAGTGGGGCTGTATATTTCCAATAGTCTATTTCTTGCTACTACTAGCATATTTTACGAACCTCCTGTAAACACAGCTCAGAGTCAGCTTCTCATTGAGAAATCATCAGTGGTTACAACCTGGGTTGGGAACAGTATGGCCCTAGAAGGCCTTTAGAAAGAGAGATGTGTGTTCTTGTACTTTCTAGGTTTAATTTGAAGCTTAGAGATGTTTTATTAGAAGAGTAGAGAACAACGAGGAAATGGAGGCCCTAGGAAGTTAAGAGATGTGTCCCAGGTCACATAGCTATTGAACAGCAGAATTAGCATACTTTCCCTGAACAGAGCATCAGTGCATTTCCTGTTGTTAAAGTGAGGTAAAAATGGAAATGACTTCATAAATACACAGTTAATAGCCCTGACACATGGTGTGCATTTTAAAATTCCCCCAATTCATAAATTCTTGTCTGACTATTTTCAAAAAATACTTTACATTTCTGTCATTCTGAGCACCATGACACCATCAGGATGGCTGTGGCAGCTAAGAAAACACAGAAAGCACGTAACATGGAAAAACCCTCAGTCACAACAAAAGCTAGCTTTCCTTATCAGCATGAACTCATGAACCCAGTGACACCCCAAAATATACATTGATGATGGCTCTGTGAGTCACTGAATGAGTCACAGCTCACTGACCACTACAAAACAGAAACTTGGGGAATAATTTACTTCCCAGGCAAAGAAGACTTAACAGAACTTTCCCACCCACCTTCTGAGTGATATATCAAATTAGGGATAAGGCGCTATCCCTTTCTTCTTCTTGGACTGTATTAACTCTCCTTCTTTGTGCATCTCCCCCAAGACCCAAGGCCAGACGAGCCTCTGGTTTCACTAATAATCTCTTAGTAAACCATTCTATTCCTGTACCTGCCTGCTTGGGTTTGTTCTGTGAAGAAATCTAACCCATAAGAGTGCCTCAGCACACAAAAATGTACTTCATCACTCCTCAGAGCAAGATGGCTTCTTGGATCAGCATTTTATGCCTTCCCTCCCTTGACTGTGACACTGAACAGACCCATAATAAACCGTTCTTGACTGCACAAGCAAGTATTCACAGAGCCAAGACAGTTTGTTCTCCAAAACCACTTCTCTTATGTGTACAAATCAAGGACCCAGTGATCACAATTCGGGGGCATAGAGAAGATTAGTGGAAAGGTTCATTTTTCTAAAGGAATGCAGTTTTTAGTCTTCAGCACCTTCTTGGTGGGACTGCGGTTGTACTGACGTGATGTGTGTGGTTGGTTGGTGTTATTTCTGCTTTACCAAGGAGGACCCTGAGGGGGACTGTGCTCTGAGTTCACCTGGGCAAGTCCTCTCAGGAGCTGGGGGTGTGCATCTGAAGTTCCAATCTGCAGCTGTGTCCAACACCTGCTCGGGCCAGCTTCCGGGGCTTTACTGTACCACCCAACCCGGTCTGGTGTCAGGAGGCTGTCAGGCATCTAAATGTTTCTCTCATTTAGATGACAACATTGTTAAAAATATATATTTTTTACATCACAAAGTGTCCCCTGGTTCTGAAGTGATGGGTGCTCTATAAGGGAACCCCCTGGGAGAGAGTGTCCTTTCCTCACCCTTTTGGTTCTTTTGAAGTATAGTTGATAAATAAGTTTTTAAGATATCTGAAGTATAGAATTTGGTATATGTATACATTGTGAACGGATTCTTCCCAGCTAGTTAACACATCCATCACTTTACATATTTAAATATATTTTTTGTGACAACATTTAAGTTCTGCTCTCTTGGTAAATTTCAATTGTACAAATATAGTCACCATGTTATACACTAGATCCTCAGACCTTATTCATCTTATAGATGAAAGTTGTGCCCTTCTACCAACCTTTCCCTATTTCCTGACTCCCAGACCTTGGCAACTACTTTTATACTTTCAGTTTCTATCAGTTTAACTTTAAAAAAAGATTCTACATATAATGATAGTTAACAGTGTTTGTTTATTCTTTGCCTGGCTAACTTAACTGAGCATAATGCCCTGAAGATCTATCCATGTTGTCACAAATGACAGGATTTCCTTTTTTATGGCTAAATAACATTCCATTGTACATACATGATACCTTTTTTATCCATTCATCCGTTGGTGGACAATAAGGTTGTTTCCTAAAAGGCTCTTAATGGCACCAAGAGGCATTTTCTGTTTGAGATCTAGTCCTGCTCAGAGATCATTAGAGATAAAGTATGAGTTGGCAACCCACATGGGAACCCCGGTTCTGCCTGATGCAGGGGCCACCCTGGCTTGTTTGTGCACCCAACATGATTTGAATGGTCTTGCAAATGAAAAACCATTTGCTTCAGTATTTTTCTGAGTGACAAAATACACTAAAAATTGAAAGGAAAACTGTTGCTTTGGTGAGGTAAGCCCTGGAGCAGGTGGCCAGTATATCTTCCTTCATTTGCCATCCTCATCACTCCTTAAACAGGCATCAGTCAAATTCCTACTTCATGTTGGGAATTAAGCTGGGCTTGGAGATATAGAAATAAATACAGACTGAAATTGTACAAGAAGAACCAGAGAGGTGAGGCAAGTCTACATCAGTTGAGAGTAGATTGAACCGGTAAAACTAAAATGAAGTTCAAGTCCCAAGGTCAGAAGGGAGGCTGAAAGGAAAGACCTTGGGTGATTGTCAGGGATGAAGCTGAGGTTTGCCTGTCTTGCCTCATTCGATCAGTACATACAGACATACCTCAGAGATATTGAGAATTTGGTTCCAAATCACTGCAATAAGCAATATTGGAATAAATGAGTCATACTCTTTTTGCTGGTGGAGGGTCTTCCCTTCAATTTGTAAAAAATACAATATCTACAAAATGTAATAAAGTGATGTGCAATAAAATGAGGTATGCCTGTATATTTTCCTATTGAAATAGCAAGTAATCATATGGCCAGTTTGGTAGAACTTACTTCTAATCAGGAATGATTTATTTATAGTTTAAATGTTATATGTAATTGGCATTAGTTAATCTAAACTATTGATTGATTTTTCAACTTAAAAGTTCATTATTTATCCAATGATATATCAGGGATTTGCCTCAAAGTAATTAAATTGGAAAAATTGGTGGAGTATGTCTGAAACAAGACAGATCAGGAATTGAAAATTGTGTGAGTTGGGTCATAGGTACATGAGAGTTCATTATTTTATTCTATCTGCTCAGCTAATAGATAAATGCATAGTAGCACTTGTTCTTTTAAAACAGATTCCAAGCATATATGAGTCAGTATGGAAGTCTGAAAAGAACCAAACATCATTCTGCCATAATCTGGCGGACTGATGTTTAGCAAACTTAACTGTTCTAGGCCCCTGTGTTCATTGTAGATGGTGATTAATTACAATTGATTGCTGTGGACTTAAAAAAAAGTGTTCTAGATAAATGTCTTAATCACCAATAAGATTTGAATTGTATTTTACCTGATTTATGTACAGATAAAATAAATTACATCATGTTTGTAAATTGATCATTGTGTTAAATATTTAATGTTTGTTTTTAGAAAACAATAAGGCTGGAAAGCATGATATATATGAGTGATCCAGGCAGGGATAGGAATAGGTTGAAAAATATGAAATGAAACTTTAAGGAGAATCTCTAAAGCATTCATTGTAGTAGACTGTTCTGTGTGGCGTGGGTCCAGTTCCCACTCAGAGATGCATAGGACCCATGCCCACAGGTCTGCAATGTATCTAGGCCATTGTGAGTTTTGCTTTTTGCTAAAACTCCCTCACCCTGAATTGAGGACATTTACTGCAAAGCAATTTCCTAAAATCCATGCTAAACCTTCCAAGGATGAGTGTAACTAGTCCAACTACTTTTGCCTTTTCATTTGCAAATATCCTTCATCGGTGATGTGATTAGCAGCATGGGCTCCTTTGTTTTCTGTAAAAGGTAACCACCTAAAGCGAGCCTGTGCATAGTTAATGAGGACCTTCTTGTAATGTGCCCAGGAAGACAATAAAAGCTCATTAGAGCAAGGGCTGAGGTTTTTGTTCCCCTTGATGGAAAAGCCATGCTGTCCCTTTTCCTCCACCGGATTCGGTAATCTGTGTGAATGTCTCATTTCATCCGTAATGACTAGAAAGAATGTTGAAGATGCAGATTTTAATGTAGATAATCTAACCTAGAAGTGTTTTTTTTTT
>PVIA01019315.1:0-10784 GCA_004024845.1 Tonatia bakeri | reverse complement strand
AAAGACTCTGTAATCGCTGCAAACACGCCTATCCTAGCACTTACGAGATGCATTGCTCTTTTTTTTTAATTTAGTAAGCTTAGAGACTTTTAAAATAGAAACAGAAATTTAAAATAAGCTTTGAGCCCAGCCAGATGGCTCAGTTAGTTGGAGAGTCATCCCCTGCACCAAAACGCTGTGGGTTTAGTCCGTGGTCAGGGCACATTCCCCGGGATGCGGGTTCGGTCCCCGGTTGGGGCACATACAAGAGGCAGCCAATCAGTGTTTCTCACATCAGTGCTTCTCTCGCAGTGCCCCCCCCACCCCACAAATGTATATTCTCGGATGAGAAAAAAAGGCTTGAGAATACCTGAAAAACTCCATGAATGAGAAGCCATAGCCGTGCTGCTCCGCGATTCCTGCGCAAACAACGTTGGCCGATGCCCCCATCAGAGTCCCATTACCTGAAACCGAAATTTAAAAGTGAAGTCAGCCCTGGTGGGTGCGGCTCCGTGAATTGAGCGCCGGCCTGCAAACCAAAGGGTCCCAATCAGGACACGCCTGCGTTGCGGGCCAGGTCCCCAGCAGGGGGCGCGCGAGAGGCAACCACGCATTGAGGTCTCTCTGCCTCTCTTGGTCCCTCCCTTTCCCTCTCTGAAAAGATAAATAAAAAAATCTTTTTTTTTTTTAAAGATTTTACTTATTTATTTTTAGAGAGGAAAGGGAGGGAGAAAGAGAGAGAGAAACATCAATGTGTGGTTGCTGGGGGCCGTGGCCTGCAACCCAGGCACGTGCCCTGACTGGGAATCGAACCTGCGATGCTTTGGTTCGCAGCCCGCGTTCAATCCACTGAGCAACGCCAGCCAGGGCAAAAAATCTTTTTTAAGAAAATAAAAACTAAAATAAATACAATCAAGCCCTGGCTTATAGTGGTGCGAGGCTTCTGTCCCCTTTTGTTTTGGAATATTTGAATCACCGCGCAGGCTTTTGACTATTTCACAGGCATGATCAAAGTGATTGTTTTGCAAATATCTGAAAAACAAAAGCTGCCAGTGACCCCCCAAATCAATTCACTGCTTATAAACACTGCGGTTCATTTATACACAGGACTATAGCTATTGTAGGTGGTGGAAAAGACCGTAGGAGAATGAGCGAGTGGCGGTGGGGTGCTGTGGCCTTGACCTTCTAGAAGAAAATGGAGTAGAGACGTGTATGGACGTGGACAAGAGGGGACGTGTGTTGGGAGCCCGGGATGGGGTCTCAGCTGAGCAGCATATGCTTCCGACCTCACGGCAGGAAATCCTCTCTGTGGACAGAGGGTAGGGGCCGACAGCGGGGTGAATCACATGACCCCCGGGTGGGCCGTTTTGACAGTACACGTGATCTGTGGCGGGAGACACACGTGCACGCACGGGCGTACGCATGGTGCTGGGCTCGGGGACCGAGGCTGGCCCCAGTCACAGCGGTGGGGGCAGGGAAGGGTGGGTTTGCTTGGTGAAGGTCTCTCCCGTCCCAGGGGCCAGGGTCCAGGGATGGACAGGCCACCCAGACTTGGCCAGCTTACACAGCTCTGACATGTGTGCGTGACCGCTGAGTGTGTGAGGACCAACGACGGTGAGACGCGCGTCTGCAGCTGCACGCAACCCAGAGGGAGGGGCCCGGCAGAGACTGGACGTCAGTAACGCACAGCAGGCAGGGAGGGCCCCCCACACACACACACACAGGGTCACGGCTTTGCCCTCTGTCTGGCAGAGTGAGGACAGCGTGTGGAATCCACAACCTCGGAGCAGCGCCACCTGCTGGGCTTGTCCACAGTGGAAGAAACCAGGAGCTGGGCAGGGCTGTGAGGACAGGACACTGGGGACCTCCCTCATTCACAGTGTCACCAGGGCAATAGCACACGCCCTGGGATGGGGGAGCCCCCTGGGTTACCTGCGTTACCTGCATGGGTCCAACCAAATCACACAAACGCTTAGAAGCAGAGAGCTTTCTCACCTAGAAGCACAAGAGAACCTCAGAGGGAAGGGACAGACCCCGGGGTGGGGTGGGGTGGGAGGGATCCCAGGGAAGGGTGAGACAGTTGAAGGGAGTCCTGAGCAGGTGGCGATGCATGGAGTATGTGGCTGCAGTGGCCCCAAACAGCTGCCTCCGGTGCTGTCACACAGATGCACCCCCCTGCCACCCCACCCTGGGCACTGAGACCTCACTCTCTTGCCCGCCCATCCTGCTGGGCCATTGTCACCCCATCTCACAAGAACCTAGGGGACAGAGGGCTGGCAGGAGGCCCAGCCCTCCTGTCACAGATGGTTTTGTGGCCACAGCTAAGGCAGGAAGCGTGGGGGGCAACAGCTACGTCAGGGGGCTCCCAAGCAGGTTTCTGGGGTCATCAGTCATCAAGATGAGTCCCCGCACGCACTGGGAACAGAGCGTGTCGCTGGTGCAGAGGGAAGAACAGTGAGTGGCTTCAGATCCAGGAGATGTGGGGCAGTCTCCAATCTGCTGGGCCGTGAGCAAATCACTGACGGTTTCTGTTACATTAAGATGTTCTTTCTTTTCAACCGTCACCGAGGATATGTTTACTAATCTGAGAGAGAGAAATGTTGACTGGTTGCCTCCCAGCCGTGCCCCTGACTGGAAATCTAACTCACTACGGGACGGCACTCCAACCACTGAGCAACCCGGCCCCAAGCGAGAGGTGTTTGGTTACAAGGAGAAGATGCAGAATGAGACATTGTCAGCAGCAGAGAGGGTTCATCTCCTGTGACAGGTGGGCAGCGCTGTTGGCTGCAGCCTTGGGTTTGTTGCCCAGAACTGCTGTCTCCACTGCACCGCTCTGCCCCCTCAATGACACTGAGTGTCGGAACTGGCTCCAGGCATCCGGACGCCAGGTGACCATGACCCCTGTGGGGAGACAGCAGCCAGCCCCTGCTAGTCCTGGGCCCCACCCCCAGGAGACACCCATCGAGTCTCCCTCCGAATGGCTGTGACCTGCCTGCCCCCACGTTGGTCCCTGCGAGTGGCAGGCCTCCACCTGCCTGTCCCTGTGCCGTCCTCAGCAGGGAGATGTCAACCGCATCGGTGAGACATGACAGCAGTCACCACCCTCCCTGCTGGGCGCACAAAATTCAAAGAGCGTGGGAGTCCATTCAGAATGTCCACGTTGGTATCCGCAGTTTAATAAGATGGTAACAGGCTTTGAAGGCATCTTATAAATTAAAGATGTATGGGTTGGCCCTGGCCAGTGTGGCTCAGCTGGTTGGAGCATCGTCCTGTAACCAAAAGCTTACAGGTTTGATCCTCTGTCCAGGCACGTGGAGGAGGCAACCAACTGATGTTTCTCTCTCTCACTTCCTCTCTCTCTAAAACCAAGGGAAAAATGTCTTCAGGTGAAGATTAAAAATAAAAAACGATGCATGAGTTGCATCGGTGGGCTCCATGTGGTGGGGACAGAGCGGTCCTAGGTGGCAGCGCTCTGGCTGAAGCCACCTTTCCACCTTGCATCCACAGAAAGCACATGGGGGCAGAGGTGCACATGGACGGCTGCTGCCAGCCGGGAGTGTCTGGTGGCCCTTCTTGGAGAGGTGACACGTGTGTGCGCCTACAGGCCCGACCAATCAATCATTCTTCCAGACTCCACCCTGCCTTGCATTCGGTGGCCCTTTTCTAAGCCTGCGGAATCTCCCCGGTGGAACGCCACGCTTGCACAGCAGTGCTGATTGTTCACTGGCCAGAAAACATAAAATTAATTTTCCACGCTGGTGTTCCCCTTGGCACGCGGGGGGGGGGGGGGGGCCACCTGCCCCGCGAGCTGTGAACATGACCGCGCAGGGAAACGACAGTGTTCACGCAGCGGGGGGCCGCCCCGGGCTCTCCAGGTAACTGGCCAGGACGCCACGCCCACCGGGGCCTCAAGCAGTCTTGATTTTTATTCGTTCACTGTGTCTCGCCGGTAGATATTTAAATTACTTTTTGCTTGTTTTTAGCCAATTAATACACAGATACAGCGAGAAATAAAATGAAAGAGTTCGATGTTCAAGGGCACCCACAACCACAGTGGGTCCTGTGAGTCACCAAGGTTTCAAGGTTGGACGTAGGCTCGCCCGCTGGGGAAAGTGGTCAGCACGGGGCGCGACATACCAACGACCCCAGGTCCTGCCAACCCCACGCCTGCACCACCAAGACGTCCATTCACATCCTGTTTCTCACGTTCCATCACCTACTTAAGACCCATCATGTTTTCATTTCCTTCAGTTTTGGACCATGACATGTTTGTAGCCTGCCTTGCTAAACCTCAGACTTCTAACTCCCCCGTTTTCCAAATAAAGAGAGCTCAGGAGAAGAGAGGCTGGGCTGGGCTGCTGGGGTTCGATTCCCAGGTCCGGGTTTACCGGACCTACGAGGCCAGGCAAGTTTCTAAGGCTCCTCAGAGTCCACAAGACCTCAGGAGATGCACATCCACGCATTTGCTGCTTCTGCTCTGGAAAACTGGCTTCTATTATTTCTTTGATCAATTCCTCCCCTGCATTTCATTCTGTCCTGTGTGAGACTTCTCTAGTAGCTGAATAGTGGGTTTCCCATACTGGACTTTGGGGAATATTATTTTTCCCCTGAATGTTCTTCTTTGACTGTGGCCTTGGGACTCAGGGACCCTTCTTTGACTTTATTTTCCAGTACGTCTGCCTGTCTGCAGGCACTGACTGAGTTTGGGAATTATGAGTGTGCTCCATGGGAACGAGTTTCCCCCTGGCTTTTCCGTTTTTATTACTTTAATTAAGCCATCGTTTGAGGTGACTGACATTCACACGCAATGGTAAGGGATAATACGGACAGAGCCTGGGTACCATTTACCCAGCATCCCTCGGTGCTGACATAGTGCAGCATCCCAGCCATGATGCTGACCCGGAGGCAGACAAGATGCAGAACGGTCTCCTCCCCCACGTCCTTCCACCCCCACCTCGCACTGACCCCTGGTAGTTACTAACCTTTTCTACATTTCTACCACTTTGTCCTTTCAAGAATATCATATAAATAGAGTTATTCACTGTGTGACCTTTGGGTTTGCCTTTATTCACTTCACATAATTCTCTGGAGACCCAACAAGATGGTCTCACGTGGATCAACAGTTCCTTGGTTTTGATTGCTGAGTAGCATTTCCTGGTATGAACATTCCGTAGTCTGTTTCAACATTTACAGCCAAGGGACATCAGGTTCATTTATAGTTTTTGGCTACTATGAATAAAGCTTCCAGAAACATCATGTACAGGTTTTGGGGTGAACGGAAGTTTTCTTTTCTCAAGAACAAATGCCAAGGATCGTAGCTTTAGTTTTTAAGACAGTTCTAAACTGGCTTCCGGTGTGACACCAACCACAACCCCACCAACGATGTCTCGGCGACCCAGTCTCTCCACGTTGTCACCAGCATTCGGCATTGTCACTATTTTTTTTTTTTAATTTGAGCCATTGTTATAGGTGTGTGATGACATCATACTGTGGCTTTATTTTTTTTTTAAGATTTTATTTATTCATTTTTAGGGGGGAGAGAAGGAGCGATGCATCAATGTGTGGTTGCCTCTCGCATGCCCCCCTACTGGAGACCTGGCTCACAACCCAGGCATGTGCCCAGGCTGGGAATTGAGCTGGCGATCCTTTGGTTGACAGTCCTGGCTCAATCCACTGAGCTATACCAGCCAGGACCGTACTGTGGCTTTAATATGCAATGCCCAGATGGTTAAGAATGTTGAACATCTCATTTACTTACTTGTTATTTATGCACCATCCTGTGCACATAATGTTTAGAATACTGGTGTACATATGTACAAAAGACTTGCTGAGGTTTTGGTAGGAACTGAATTAAACCTAAATATTAATTTGGAGACAACTGATATCTTTACTACGGTAAGTCTTTCAATTCATGAACATGGTATGTCTTGCCATTTGTTTGGGGTCTTCATTGATTTCTTTTATTAGCATTTTGTAATTCCAGCTTTGGTTTTTAATTTGGGGAGAAATCATAAATACCATTGTATATTTAATTGTAGCATCTGTGTGTTCATCACTAAAATTGACTGTTGTGTATTTACCTTGTAGCCATGACCTTGCTGAACTCAAATATTAGTTATATGGTTTCCCATTTCTTTGTTTTATTTTTTTTAATAGATTGCTTGGAATCTACAGAAACAATCATGTCATCCGCAGTAGGAACAGTTGTATTTCCTCCTTTCTAATCTGTATATGTTTTATTTCCTTTTCTTGTCTTATTGCGCTGGCTAGACCTTCCAGCACTATGTTGAATAAGAGAAGTGACAGCAGACATCCTTGCCTTGTTTCTGATCTTAGGGAGCAAACATTCAGTCCTTCAACCAGTAAGTATGATATTTGCTGTAGGTTATTTTGTAGATGTTCTTTATTAACGTAATAGCATCCTAGATGTTTTTGCTTTGTAAAAAACTGTAGAGACCAGTGCTAATATTTACACACACATTCACAATGAAAAGGGTATCCCCCTCTGTGCAAGTCTCTCTGTTCAGAGCATGGACCCAATCTAATCTGTGGCTAACCTCGACCTGGCTCCACTGCCTCTTGAGTTCATTGCAATTTGCCTCTAGCTGCAGATGTTTTGAGAATGGGGTCAGGAGTTTCTCCAGATCAGAGACAACAGCAAAGGGGCATGCTGGGTTTTCCGGGCTGTATAGCCAAGCCCTGCGTATTCTGAACCATGAGAGCCTCCTGTTTTTATAGCCTGTTGATGGCTGAAGATTCTCTGCGTGGGCAGGGCTTTCTCCCTTCAGAGGGTGCTCTCTGCCCCGCCCCCACTGCAGTGCAGTCGGTGAAGATCCAGCCCAGGCTCTCTCTTCATTGCTTCTGCAGCAACCTGAGCTTCGCTGCACACTCAGCAAAGTCTGCACGAGGGAGGCTGCACTCGTCTGTCTCACCTCACCTGTGACAGAGAGGACAGCGCCCATGTTCCCCTCTCCCCACGCAGGAGCTTGTCCCTTTCTGCGCTTCACGTCATGTGGGTCTCTGTGCGTCTTCACAATTCTGATGGTTTTTTAAACTGTGATTTTTGTAGCTCCTGTTGCTTATTTTGTTTGTTCTCTGTGATGTTGAGAACAATGCACTCTTGAAACCTCATTCTTCCCAACTGGGGTAGGAAGCCCCTTGCAGCAAATGTGACCAGTGAGAGAGAGGAGACAGCGTGGAGTGAATAGAAGACAAATAATTCCCTGTCCTCCTCCGTCTGCTTCAAGGCACGGCACTGTGACAGAACCCACCTAGAAAGGCCCCACCCGATGAACCTGGCAACGTGCATAATCACGCCTCGGCACTCATCAGCTTCAGAACTCGTCAAACCCTGTACTCATCACCTTTTGACCAGAAAAAAAAAGTTTCAGTGCTCGGCACTTGTTCCGGACTCGTCATTCTTGCTAGAATTTATACGAGTCCTGTCGCCACGCCGAAAGAGAAAGTGCTTCACCACACATCCTTGCTTGGTGCTGGTCGGTGCTGGCACTCCACACGAGCCCCGGAACAAATGAACCACAAGTCCCGAGGCACCCGGCGTCTGTTTTCTCTCCTTGTCCATCTCACCTCGCTTCTGCCCTCTGTCTTCCGGCCCCATGGTCACATCTTCCAAAAAAGCGTCCGCAGGCAAACTTGACTCCACCTCTGCTTTCTAGGAAACCCAGAGGAGGCAGCGTTTTCTTAAGACTCATTTGAATTGTTCTTAGCTCTTAGTACAAAGAACAACCAAAAGGTATTGGCTCCAGACAAGGAAAGATTTTTGTGTGCTGTTGCAAACTGTCTAGTGTGTCACATATAATTTACACGGCAAATGATACTTCTCCAGCCAACTGAAAAGTTTCATTTGAAACGGTCATCAAAATGTCAAACCCCGGGGGAAAGAAGGAATTATGGTGTAATGAGGAAAGTTTCAGCTTGGGATGACAGAAAGTTCTGGAGATGGAGGGCGGTGGTTGTTGCACAACAGTGTGAATGCACTTATAGCCACTGAACTGTACACTTCAAATTCTTTAAAACTGCCTGGCTGGGTGACTCAGTTGGTTGGAGTATCATCTCATACACCAAAAGGTTGTGGGTTCGATTCCTAGTCAGGGTACATGCCTAGGTTGCTAGTTCCCTCCCTGGATGGAAAGCGTATGGGAGGCAACCAATCGATGTTTCTCTCTCACATTGATGTTTCTCTCTCTCTCTCCCACCTTCCTCTCTCTAAAATCAATAATAATAATAATAATAATAATAATAATAATAATACCTTTAAGTGAGGATTAAGAAAATCAGTTAAAACCCTAAACTGATGGTATAAACTCTATGCTATGTATATTTTACCAAATTTTTTTAAATGTCAAACTCAGAGTCAGTGAGAGAGGCCCCTCGACAGAAGTGCAGAGTTAATACCCAGTATGGTTGGGCATCTGCCAGGAACAGGCACCATTCAATGACCCGTAGGGTTAAAATATCCCAAGTTTCACCCTGGCTGGTGTGGCTCAGTGGACTGAGCACCAGTCTGCAAACCAAAGGGTCACCTGTTCGATTCCCAGTCAAGTCACATTCCCTGGGTTACAGACCAGGTCCCCAGTAGGGGGCGTGCAAGAGGCAACCACACATTGATACTTCTCTCCCTCTCTTTCTCCCTCCTTTCCCCTCTGTCTAAAAATAAAATAAATAAAATCGTCTAAAAAATAAAAATATCCCAAGTCTTGAAACCTTCACTGTTGGCTACAGCTGTGTCCCTGCTTCCAAAAGGGGCTTCTGGTGAAGGAGTGTTCAGTTATATTTTAGGTTACTGACCTTGTAAATGGTCCCTGTTAGTGTCTCTCCTTGGTCACCCCTTCACAGTCACTCTACAAGGTCGGGAAAATCAGGACCAGCCTGGGGGCACCTCACCCTTCAAGACCCAGCTGCCCCCGCCCCTCGCTGGGGCATCATCTGACTCCCCTCCAGGCTCCTCCTGGTTCCCAAGCACCCTGTACGGCCCAGCAAATAACCCTTTGTTGCCATCTTCGCTGCAGTGACTGTCCCCACTCATAAGCCCAGTGTCAGGTCACAGCAGAGGCTCTGTGAGGCTGAAGGAGCAAAATCCAGGCAGGGGACACATTTCCACATGCCCCTGCATCCCGTTCCTCCCGGGGATGTTAGCTGTGGCTGTGAGCCCACCCACTGCCTTCCCTGGGCTGGTTCTTAGAGGGGGGCCCAGGTCTGGCCCCTCACAAGCACGTCGTTGCCTCCAGAAACCGCAGCAACTTCCCTGAAGGACAGAGTCCCGTTACAAACGAGGAGATGCACTCAGCAGGAAGCTACGGATTTCACAGTCAGACGTGAGTCACAGAACAGAGAAGGCGGGATGATCTCAGCACGCCTCTGTGGGAGAATAAAAACTTCAAAGGTACCTGATGTGTTCACCTGAGATCGTGTGCAGCCCTTTCCTGCTCCCCCAGGTGACCAGCCCCCAGGTTTGGGAAGGACGCCAGTGCAGGCCTCCAAGGACAATCGCAGGCAGAGCCCCACGTCTGCCACCCAAGCCCGGTCCCTCCCGACTCTCTCTAAGTCACTCTCCAGTCCCTCCGAAGAGCAGCACCCTCCCCCGCAAAGAAAACCTTTCCTCCTTATTCCTAGGTCCACATCCCCACCTCGGGGGTCAGCATCACCACACAGCTCCTTCAGGAGAGGTAAGAACCTCAGACCCAAGATGCCTTCTGATTCACGGTCTGTTTCTAAAGACGAACCACGTGGGCCCAGGTGCGCCATGCAAAAACACTAACTTGGAGACATAAGTAAGGATCATCCTCAAGCCACGGTCTTAGGGTGTTGTCCGGACAGCCCGCGGGGGGGTGGGAGGAGACGGGCCGCACAGAGGATCTGAGGGGCTGCAGAGCTGCCCCACTCAGAGTTGGAGATGGGCGTGTGCTCGGGCGCAGCCTGACGTCACTGAGCCTCGAAGCGCAGCCGGGCGGGGCCCTCCGGCACCGGCGCCCCTTACCTCCCAGGCAGGTGCCGAAGGCCAGCGCGTACATGAGCGGCGGCGTGGGCAGGCTGACTTCCGGGTCCCGACCCAGGTTCAGGAGCACCGGGATCTGCGGAGGGAAAGGACAGTGACGTCACAACCAGGGGAGCTTCCGGGAGGCAACCTACCATCAAAATCCAAAGCGCTTTTCCAGCCCTCAAACAGCAAAGAGCACAAAACACTCACAGGAAGCCAAGTGAGCTCTGGAGGCCACACAGCCCGGGGGTCGGAGCCATCAGTGGGTCTTTGCTTCTGGCCCCATGACCCACTGGCCCTCCTTCTCCTCCTCCGCGGCCCCGCTGCTGCTGTGCGATCAGGTCGTGGAGAGCCTCGCAGGGTGCCAGGGACTGTCACCACGGAGCCAGCTGCCCGTGCTACGCCCAGGTACAGCCAGTTCCGAGGCCCCTGCTTGTGCCTGCACTGCTTCCCCAGTGCTGAGCCGTAAGCTTAGTAAAATCTGTCTGGAACTTTCTATGGGGTTCCTCCCAATTTCCATCTTGAGGAAGCCAAGAAGCCCAACACTGGTAGCAAAGAGACGCATCCAACCAGCACCTGGGCCTGTGGGACAACAGTGACAGCTAAGACCCAGGGAAGGCACAAGGTAGAGGAGAGATCGGGTCTCAGGACACGGAAGGACACCCTGGGAGGGGGCCAGCTGTTCCCAGAAGCAAATAAGGTCACAGGCAAAGGGCCCTGGCTGGTGTGGCTCAGTGGATCAAGTGTTAGTGTGCAAGACAAAATGTCACCGGTTCAATTCCCAGCCAGGGCACCTGGTCAGGTCCCC
>PVIA01019314.1:0-10792 GCA_004024845.1 Tonatia bakeri | reverse complement strand
CATGCAGGGAAGCCCCAGGGGGGCTCTGTGACTACCCAGCTCCCAGGAAAGCTATTCACGGACTTTGAGGCCTGGAACCCCCACAGATCCCAGGGAAGGCACCCAGAAACCCAAGTTCCTAAATATTGTCACTCTTCCTTCGATGCCATTACTGTAGGTAAGTGGTTCCACCCATGCCTTACTTCCTTCTTCCCTCCTCGCCCCACATCTCCAGGGGTCTGCAGAGCTGGAGTTCAAGGTAGGTGAGGGCATAAATTATAAAATTTAGAAATCCCAAGCCACAAGGATTATGCAAGGTAGCAGCAAGCCACGCAAAACCTTTGCTTTCTCCTGCGCGATTTCTCTCCTGCCCCAGCCGTGTGCGCAGCGCCCTCTCTGGTCAGTTTGGGAAGCTGCGTTCTAGGAATGTACCTTTCCTGGAAGAAAGGCAGGGGGTGCGGGTCAGCCCTCAACTCTCGCTCGTCTCTCTGGGCAGACGGGCAACAGCGACTGTACATCTTTCAAGGGAGCCACTTCTGGGAGGTGGCAGCTGATGGCAACGTCTCAGAGCCCCACCCCCTGCAGGAAAGGTGGGCCGGGCTGCCCCCCAACATCGAGGCTGCCGCAGTGTCATTGGAGAGCGGAGACTTCTACTTCTTCAAAGGTACCGACCCTGGGGCGGGTGAGAAAGCTGAGACCAGAGAGGAAAGGCGTGCTGCCCAAGTCAGAAGACGCGGGGCGGGGGGGATCTAAATTCTAATCCGAGTCTGCGGTTCAGGAGATGCTACCAGGAGGTTCCTTTGGGGTGGATTGAGGAGGGGGGTGTCAAGGTTGTCCTAGAGAGACGGGGTGGGAGGGTTTCAGAGAAGACTCTAGAAGGAAGCTAAGGACCACTCCTGAGCTCTGCCACTCAGCAGAAAGTCATACTTTCCTTGGAATTCTGGCTCTGCAAGGTCGGGCGTGTCACTTAGGTCTCGGAGCCTGACATTCTTGAGCGGGGAAAACAGTCCCTCGGGTGTGTCGGATGAAAGAACATGGTGCCGGAGCAGTGTGCGGTCAACTCAGCACACAGTTCACTCATTCATTCCACAAACATTGAATGCCTTCCATGCCCTAGACACAATGGCGGTGTTGGGATACATTAGTGAACGAGGCAAAACCCCTGTCCTCCCGGAACTGTTAGTAGCAATGGCAGTGAGGGAAGCCCGTGGCCTTCCCTGGAGTCCAGTCCTTACCCAGGGTGGAGGCAGACCTGTTCCTTCAGCGCTGTCTGCCCTCTGCTGCCACCTGCTGGAAGCCCAGGCCACAGTAGTCCATCCCCTACTCTCCAATACTAGCATGTAACTAAATATTAGCATGGTCCATTTTATCGCCAATACTAACCGCCTTGGGCTCCCACACGAGAGGGAGTAGGGGAATTCAGGGGACAGAGTTGGGGTGAGGACCAAAGACTGAGAGCTGCCAGCTCACCCCAGCTCTCGCAATGCCTCACAGGGAGTCGATGCTGGAGGTTTCGGGGCTCCGAGCCAGTGTGGGGGTCCCCACAGCCATGCCGTGCAGGGGGCCTGCCCCGTCACCCCGACGCAGCCCTCTTCTTTCCTCCTCTGAGGCGCCTGGTCCTCTTCAAGGGCGCCCGCTACTTTGTGCTGGCCCGAGGGGGCCTGCAGGTGGAGCCCTACTACCCCCGAGGCCTGCAGGACTGGCGTGGTGTCCCCGAAGAGGTCAGCGGTGCCCTGCCCCAGCCAGACGGCTCTGTCATCTTCTTCAGAGATGACCGCTACTGGCGCCTGGACCAGAACAAACTCCGGGTGACTGCCTCAGGCCGCTGGGCAGCAGAGCTACCCTGGATGGGCTGCTGGCACCTCAACTTGGGGGGCGCCCTGTTCTGAAGGCACGCCCACCTCTCGGTGAACTGTGGGTGCTCTCGTGGCCAACATGGGGTCCCTGCCCTGGGGGCAGAAGCTGCTTCTGAAGCCTCGGAGCCTCCCTGCCGAAGACCCAGCAGAAGTTTGTGTTTGCTCCCTGGAGAAAACACATCGTCTTGTGGCATCATCTTGGTGCTGTGCCCACCCCAGGATCAATCCCAGGAGAAACCAAAACGGGCCCCAGACTCCACAGCCTCTTCGCCAGACTCTTGCCTCCCCAAGCCTTGGGGATTTTGCTTTTTTCTGCGAAGGGCGCAGTTCCTGTCCGCTAGGCAGCAGCACTGGGCGACCAGGGAGGACGCAGATGTAGGCAAAGGGGTTGGGACCACGCTGCAAGGCTGTCTACTTCCCTTCAGGACCTTCTGGCTCAATTCTTGGAGAATCGTATTGTATTTCATCAGAGGCCCCGCCCCCAGGAAGCCTGGATGGTTGGGTACAAGGATTTCCCATCTCAGAGGCCTTGAGGAGGGTCAGGACCCAGAGTCTGGAATAAAGAGGTGTCTCCAGCTGGTGGGCCTGGAGGCACCAATCAGCCTTCCTCGGAGTAGTTTCCAGGGAGAGGAGGTGGGCATGGATGCTGGAGAGGTGGAGACGGTGTTCTTCCCACCAAGCAAGGACTGGCAGGCTGTGTGTGGGGGGCGGGGTGGTTCTGATGGGGAGAGTGGGCCTGCCTCTTTTCAAACAGCTAAATGTCCTTGCCCTGCACCGCCGCCCCCAGCCCTCGGGCCAGATGGAGAACCACGTGCGGCAGGGAGAAGACAGGGGCCTCTCCGGAGGTCTGCATTGCTGCTGGCGCTGTGGGCTCTGCAGGCGGGGGGGAGGGGGGCGGGGGGGGGGCTTGTGAGCACAGTCGTCCCATTCTCCAGGCCGCACACGCTGCGCCTGCTGGCTGCGCAGGAATAGCTGGGATTCCTGGAGAAGGAACCAGCTCCCGGCGCCACCGTGCCTTCAGCCTCAGCCAGTCTCAGCGTTTTAGCATCAGGTTCTCAGGTCCTCCACCTCCCGCTCCCCCGCCCCCCACCCCCGCCACATCTGCCGGTGCCTCATTTGCGCACTCATTGACCTCAGCCAAAGAACGGGGAGAATGGTTTGGTGAGGTTCAGCCCTCAGCTCCCCACAGGCATTCCTGGCTCTATGCCTTCATTTTTTATTTTATTTTTCTGCGCAGTGGGGACCATGGCCTTTGACTGCCCTTGGATGCAAGTGCTTTGCGCCGCCCTGCCCTGGGGGAGGTGGAGGGAGGAGGCTCTCCGCGTGCCCTGTTCTCTCTGGCTTGAACCCCCGCAGAGGGCAAGGAGGGTCAATGTCACCACCCCCCGGAGATGCCTCACCCCCACCTCAAGGCACGGACACTTCGCTTACAGCTTTATTGAAGGATCTGAGTGGAAAGAGCAGGTTTCTCAGAGGGGCGAGAGAGCCCCGAGGTTATTTTCTCCAGGCATGCTTCTGCCCAGCGGGCCAGAAGGACCTGAAACACCCAAGAGATGAACGTGAGGCTCTGCCGGGGGCCGCGAATCAGGTGGGCAGTAGGCCCTGGGCGCTGCCAGGGGGCGGGAGCCCCCAGGAGCTCTACAGGAGGAATGGAGCTCCAGGTGACGTTGGGTCCCACTATTGGCCACATAGAAGGTGGGTCAGCTTGTGTAAGAGGGGGCGTTCCCGGAGAGCGACTCTCAGAGGGGGGCAGCACTGGGACGTGCTGGAGAGCGCTCGGCGTTAGGGGGCAGGAGAAAGTTTTAGGGAGTCGGATCGAGCGAGAATGGAGGGCACAAAGGCATTGAGCGGGGGCGCTCCCGGGTGCCGGCTGCCCCCACCCCGCCCTAAGCCCGCGCCTTACCCAGATCTGAGTGCTCCAGGAGGCAGTGCGCTATGTAGGCCGGGTTGCTGTGCAGATTCCCGCATTTCTTGCAAAAAAGGATCTCGCAGAGCCCACAGCCCCCGCCACGCGGTGGCCGCTGCCTGGTCTGCAGCACGCACAGCTCCTCCGGGAGGTTCCGCCTCCTGCGAAGAGGGACCCTGACGCTCAGTGCGCCGCGCCGTCCGGTCGGGTCCAGCCGAGAGGAGGGGCGCGCCCTCCCTCACCTGTCGGCCTGGGCGGTCAGGCCGCCCAGCAGCGCCAAGGGGTGGAGCCAGCCCCAGAAGCCGAAGTCCGCGCTGCGCAGCAGCGCCACCTGCTGGGTGCTGGACTCCTGGCGCAGCGGGCAGTAGGACACCGAGCCCTGCTCGCGGCCCTCGCCGCCCTCTGCCCCCTGGCCCTCGGCCTCGCTCTCCGTAGTGCTCTCTTGCGACGGCCTCCCCTCGTCTTCCTCCTCCGATCTCTCCTCCGCCGCCTCCTCCTCCCTGACCCCGGTCTCCTCCAGTTCCTTCTTCCACAAGGGGGTCTTCACGCCTGCAGGCGGGCGGAGAGGTCAGTGCGGGCTGACTGCCCCTGGGTACCCTGACTGTAACCCACAACCCGACTCCCCTCACCCCCCACTCCCTCCTCCCCAAGCCAGGCACCTAAAGGGTGGTGCTTACGAGCCAGCAGGACTCCAAGCGAGTTACAGTGCCCAGGACTTCCAGGGCCGGGAAGGGCCTGCCTGGCTGCCCGCCCCGATTTCCCAGGTTTCTGTACGTCCTAGGATTCAGACCAGTCACATTGCTCCTGTCGAGCCCCATTTCCTTATCTGTGAAGTGGGGGAAGTAGTGCCTATCCCAAGGGTAGGTGTGAGCTAGGTACGAGGTCACTGTGGGTAAGGGGCGCAGCCCCTGGCTGGGCCTGCGGGAAGCCATCCACACAGCAATGAGAAGTGCGACCCTGGGACAGAGGGAGGCTCCTCCCCTCCCTTCTAATCCGCGGCAGTGGGCACCGATCCCTGAGTAGCTTGTCAATAAACATTAAGTGCACTGGTTGGAATTCTAACACGCGGCGGTTTATATTTTGTTTTCTAGATGGAACTTCCTTCTTCAAAGTAGGTCTTGCCTTAAGGAAGCCCGGCATCACCTGGGGCGGGGTGGGTGGACAGGTGGCACGAAGCACCTCCTCGGGGCTGGAAAAAGGCACCTTGCATGGGCAGAATAATCAGAAAAGTGTCCCCTGTGGGCAGACCAGTTAGGAAGAGGTGTCTCTTCCTCCTTCCAGGCTTGAGCCCAATTGTGCGACAGGTTTCAGCCCCCGCTGACCCCTCTAGCTGATGCCTTTGTGCACGGCACAAACCTCACAACTCCAGGCAGTAGCCCCTGCGGGCAGGAAGTTCCTGGGCCCCCACAGAAAGTAAACTGCCTCACTGGGAGGGGTCCACCGCCCCCGCAGACGCTGCCCACCCCCCCTGCATCTGAGGAGCTGTCCTCCTGATGAGAAGGGGGAGGAGGGCAGAGAAGGCACAGCCCCTGGGGTTCCTCCCAAAAAGGTTTGGGAAGATTGCCACGGACCCTGCCCAACCTAAAGAGGTTGGGGACAAAGAGGAATGACAATAAAACTAGTGCTCCAGCCCACCACACGCCGTCACCGCCCTAACCTCGTTCACACGTTTCCCCTCATCTTCACGCCTCTCGGGTAAGTGACGAGGTGGGTCGCAGAGGGGCCTCTGAATTTCCTCCGAGGCTTTGGGAAACCTTTCAGGAAAAGTGACTCCCAAGACTGCCAGTTCTTGGTCGTTGCTCAAGTCGGAGACCCGGGCCCACTCTGCTCTTACTTAGGAAAACACATCTGGGAGCCCTCTGGCTGTGAGAGGCCCGCCCGAGTGCGTGGCCAGAAAGGGGTGGGGGCTGGGCAGTTTGGGGGAGTGGGGGAATGAGAAAGAAAGGTTGGGACTCTGGGTGCCGGGCTATGGAGTTTGGACTTGAGCAGCCTCTGGAGCTCACAGGGGGACTCAGCCAAGGGCCCAGAGCTGAACTCAGGTGTCTGGGCTCCACTGCCGGGTCTATTTCATGCCCACCCTACAGCGCTCGCGAACCCCCAGAGGCCGTGTGGCCCTTCGGCAGTGGGAAGCCACTGAGCGGTCCGACGCAGGGACACACTCAGAGCTGTGTTTTAGGACGCTCCCTCCCGCAGGGGGAGACCCACTTAGGAGTTGCTACAGTGATCCAGGCCGGAGAAGACAAAGGCCTTTACAGCAGGGGGTCAAGACAAGGGAGCAGATATCAAGACATTCCGGAAAGAGCAAGGAGAGGGTTTGTACGTGGAGGGTATCATCCAAAAAACGCTGACGTCCACCCCGCCGTCAGGGGACCCGGTCCTCTGGGCCCACCCTGCCTGTGGCCCACTCACCGTGCTTATCCATCCTTCCCGGGACCGTGCCGCCCTCTTCTCCTGACCGGAGCCCGGGGTAAGAGGGAGCAGCCGGAACCCTCAGAACCTGGTCTGGTCTCTAGGGCCTCTGTCGGGTCACAGGGGGTGGGGCCAGAACCTCACCTGCCCTTAGGGTTCCACTCAGGCCTCTTCTAGAACCTCCCAAAGCACTCCAAATCCAGATGTCCCCTACCTTCCCTCGTGAAGAGGCATTCAAAGAGAATAGAGGGTGGCTTTGTCCCCCAATAGGCAGGGCTCACACCCCAGCTGTAGCCCATACGTACGAGAGATGTCTGCCCCTCGGCGTGTTACCCTTCTGACCCTCTGTCTCTTCCTCTGTGAGTCAGGTATGGGCGGTGGGGTGGGGGGGGCTAGGGGGAGGGGCTCACCACTTCCTCTGGCCCACGGAAACCACTCAGAGCCTTGTTTATTGGTACCATTCTTTTCTCCCCTCCCCTTTCTGTTCTACCCCCGTCCTTCTTCAACCCTGCTCCCCACTCCACCCACTTCTGGATCATTGCCTTAGCTCAGGGGAGACCCACTGCCGGGTCACGGGGACGCTCAGTCAACCCTGCGGATAGGGTTGTGAAACGGAGGAGCTGAGGCCTCCCGCCCACTCCGGTTTCCTCGTTCCCTCATCTATAACTTGGGCACAGCAATCATGTCTTGATGCCTTAGAAGGTCACTGAGCCCTGGCCGGTGTGGCTCAGTTGGTTGGAGCATCACCCCGTACACCAAGAGGTTGGGGGTTTGCCCCCAGTCAGAGCCCATGCCTAGGCTGCAGGTTCCATCCCCGGTTGGGGTGCATATGGGATGCAAGCAATGGATGTTTCTCTCTCGCACTGATTTCTCTCTCTCTAAAATCAATAAATATATTTTTAAAAAATTTTAAAGATCTTGAACCATCATTTTTTTAAGTAAAAGAAGGAAACTTCCCTTCTCAAAGAAAAAGGAAAGCCCCGCATTATCTGAGACCCACTTCCTCTCTGCCTTGTGTTTGCTGTTCCCGGAACAGGCCACGCAGGCTCCCAATCGCCGCTCGCACGCCGGCTGTTCCCTCCGCCCGAGTGCCCTTCCCGCCCTTCCCGCAGACAGCACGGGACCCCCTGCTCCCTTCCTTCTCCCCAGCACCGCCACCGCATCCAGGCGGCCTTTCCCGGCCACCGTACAGGAAATTCGGCACACGTCCCCATCTCCCAGAGCCCTTCGGTTTGCTCCCGGGTGCCTACCGCCTTCTGACATACCCCAGATTTCCTTGTGACCCATCATCCCGCAGCCACTGACGTGTGAGCAGCCTCCAGGAGGCCGGGGGCCTGGTTGCCTCTCCGGAGTTAGGCCTGTATTAGTGCTTGGCACACAGTAGGTACTCAAGACGTATTGGTTGACTGAATGTGCTGCTGCGGCCACTGCAGGGGGATCCTGGGGTCAGAGTCGGGAGGGCCGGCTCTCCCGGGAAAGGGGGACCGTGGCGCACAGACAGGGGTGCCGGGGGAGCCGCTGACTGATGGGACCCGCCTAGTCCTGGGCATGTGTGTGTTCTCACAGCCTGACACTGTCTGTGTACGTTATACCTTTTATTTACTCACTTATTTCTAGAGAGGGGGTAGGGAGGGAGAGGGAAAGGGAGAGAAACATGGATTGGTTGCCTCTCACACACTTCCAATCGGGGTCCTGGTCCCCAACCCAGGCATGTGCCCTGGCTGGGAATCAAACCCTCGACCTTTCGGTTTGCAGGACAATGTCCAACCCACTGAGCCACGCCAGTCAGGGCCACATACATTATACCTTTATTCCTCACACCCACAGCACCCCAGAGAGGTAGAAATTATTATTCCCACTTTACAGTTGAGAAAACCAAGGCCCGGAGAGGCTGGGTAGCGCATGTGTGTCACAGAGGGGTTTAGCCAAGGGTCCAGGGCTGAACGCCTGTCTTTGGACTCCATTGCCGTGTCTAGTTCATCCCCACCCTACAGTGTCCACTCGACACCAAGGGCCACAGCACTCCCTGGCCCCGCATTCCCTCCCCCCACTCCCCAGGAGCCCCACCGAACTCAACTCCGCCTCTCCTCCGGCTCCAGGGCGGGCTCTGCAGGGCCGCCCTCGCCTGCCAGGGAGGGCTGACCGGAGTGTTTGTAGCAGCCGCTGCCGTCTCCAAGGAGAGGAGAGGAGAGGAGGGCAGAGTGGGGAGGCTCCGCTGCCCCGGCTGGCTGTCGGGGGTGGGAGGGGGCCAGAGCGGCCTGTCCAGCCCAGAGGGGAGACAGGAGTGTCCTCCCCTCCATCCGTCCTGGCGGGTGGCCTTCGAAGGATCTGAGGTCACCGAGGGCCACCCAGTAGGGAAAGTTCCGGCAGGGACCAAGGAATGCCGGGGAGTGGGGGTTGGGCAGGGACCTGGCCAGCCTGGTGGAAGCAGCAGAAGCCAGTGGCAAGTGGCTGGGCCTGATTCTGAGGCCCCCTGAGGAACCGGGAGTGTGTGTGGGGGGGACCAGCCAAGGGAGCAGACACAGCAGGTGGCAGGACTGAAGCCGAAGCAGCGGGAGAAAAGAGATGCCCAGCTCCCCCTCTGCCGAGGGTCCAGCCGTGTCCCAGCCCGGGGCCCGAGGGAGGAGGCCCGGGGCACCAGGGCCGCCAGTGTGCAGCATCCGGCCCTTTAAGTCCAGCGAGCAGTACCTGGACGCCATGAAGGAGGACCTGGCGGAGTGGCTCCGGGATCTCTATGGGCTGGACATCGATGCGGCCAACTTCCTGCAGGTGCTGGAAACGGGCCTGGTGCTGTGCCGGCACGCCAACGCCGTCACCGAGGCCGCCCTGGCCTTCCTGGCGGAGGCGCCTGCCGGAGCCCTGAGGACCCCTGTGCCTCGGGCTGGGGTCTCCTGCAACGGGACCGCCCAGCCAGGCACCTTCCAGGCCCGAGACAACGTCTCCAACTTCATCCAGTGGTGCCGCAAGGAGATGGGCATCCAAGGTACCCACCCCGGACCTCCCCTCGCCCAGACCCGCCCCTCGCTGGGCACCCACCTTCTCTCCAAGGCCCAGGCTGCTCTGAGGGTTATAGTCAGGGTCTTCCTCCCAGAGTTGCCTTGGGCCAGCTCATCCCTTTTCATTCATTCTTCAGTTTCCCTATGTCATGTTGAACCCTCGATAAATCAGTGTGTTCGTTGAGTGATTCATTCATTCAACAAGCACATTCCGAGTGCCCCTCTCCGTGGTGTCAGGCGCCACGCTGGGCACTGAGGACGGGACACTGACACCCAGCGTCCGAGGAGCTCAGGGTGGAGGAAGGGAGGTGGCGAGGAACAGACGTGAAAAACCAGCCGGGTGTGACACGCGCTCCGAGCAGAGGCGTGTGTGCTGGGGGCCGGGGGGAACACGGCCACCGGGTGGGGTGGACTGTGAGGGCAGAGAGCGGGCAGAGAGCGGCCACAGGGAGGGAGGAGATGTGAGCTGGGTGCTGAGGCATAAAGAGAGGTTTGGGGGAAGGGAATTCTACGCAGGGGAACAGCGGGGGCAAAGGAGTTTGGTGACTGGGAGAAGCTGCGGTGGGGTGGGCCCAGGGCGAGCCTGTGGTGGCAGGAAAGCAGGGGACGAAGACTTGGGTGTTAGGCAGGGGCCAGGCACGCTGGGGCTTATGAGACTCAGGAAAGGGACACGCCAGGATCCTTGTCTCCTTGGCCTTGGACCCAGCACTGGGATGGAACTAGATGTTGTGACATCCTCCATGTCAACGGCCTCAGGTGTGAGGCAGGGGGCAGGGTGAGGCGGGGCTACTGGCTGGTGGCAAGGCAGTGAGGGGCAGGACTGGAGGGGTGAGCAAAGCCAGTGTTTTATTGAGCACTTACTATGTACTGCACTTCATCTGCAAACACTAGCAACTATCCTCACAACCATCCGGTGAGACAGACTATATGCCCATTGCACAGAAGAGAAGACCGAGGCTCAGGGACTGGCCTAAGGTCGCACAGCTGGTGGGTAGGAGTGTCAGGGACCCCTGGCAGCCCGGACGCAGAGCCTGTGCCCCACCCTCTTGGTTGTGCGAGGGCTACAGGCTGAGTGGGAGGAGCCTGGCGGGTACCGAGGGCCAAAGGAGGAAGCAGAGCAAACTGCTGGACCCGTCCTGGCAACCCAGCGGGGAGGAGGTGGAGTTAACCCTTCTCTCACCCCGTCTCACAGCGAGGCCCCAGGGTCCTGTGCTTGGCTGTGTCACCTCTTCCCACCCCCACCGCCACCTCTGCTGTTCTGTGGGCCACCTTGTCTGCCCTCAGTGCCCGAGCCACTCTGCCCGGACCCCTCCCGTAGGGGCTCCTGGCCTCGGGAGCCCCAGAGCCAGACTTCCTGCCGCCCCTACCAGAAATGGCCCCAGGGCTGTCCCGCCCGCCCGCTGGGCTCCGGGAAGGCCAGCCGCGGCCGCAGGCTGCCCACCCCTCCCTATGCCCCCTCGCCCCTCGCCAGAGGTGCTGTTGTTCGAGACGGAGGACCTGGTGCGGCGCAAGAACGTGAAGAACGTGGTGCTGTGCTTGCTGGAGCTGGGCCGCCGGGCCTGGCGCTTCGGGGTCGCGGCGCCCACCCTGGTGCATCTGGAGGACGAGATCGACGCGGAGCTGCGGCAGGAGCTGGCCCCGCCCCC
>PVIA01019313.1:0-10795 GCA_004024845.1 Tonatia bakeri | reverse complement strand
CTTCTCCTTCTGGTACCCCTATAATTTGGATGTTGGAATGTTTAAAGATGTGCTGGAGGTTCCTAAGCCTCTCATTTTTTTGAATTCTTATTTCTTCATTCTTTTCTGATTGTATGTTGTTTTCTTCCTTTAGGTCCACTTCGTTGATGTGAGACCCAGCTTTCATTCCATCACTGTTGGTTCCCTGTGCATTTTTCTTCATTTCACTTATTGTAGCCTTCACTTGTTCATCTAATTTGCAACCAAAATCAACCAATTCTGTGAGCATCTTGATCACCGGTGCTTTGAACTGTGCATCTGATAGGTTGGCTATCTCTCGGTCACTTAAAAGTACTGGTTCTGGGGCTTTCATTTTGTTTGGGCCATCTTTTTTTTTCCTTTGGTCTGGTCGCACCTGTTCCGTATGAGGGGCAGAGCCTTAGGTGTTCACCAGGGTAGGGCACCCCAGTCGCTGGGTTGTGACTTTTATGTGGAGGCGGAGTCCAAGAGGGAACAATGGCGCTTGCTCCACTCTCCCTCAGACCTCAGCCCCCTCCGCCACTTCCCCCAAAGCAAACTGGGCCCCACTGGTGCCAATTCACGTGTGGGTGGGCTTGTGCGCCCAGTGGGACTTTCCGATGCACTCTCCTGTGAGGCTGGGAGTCTCTCCCTGTGCCTCAACCCCCACAGGTGTTTTCAATGAGTGTCCCGAAGCTCTATTTCCCAGCGCTGTGATCCTGGGTTGCGTGCAGTGCCCAGCTTCCTTGCTGGGTCTGCCGGGTGCCACCCCTTAGCCGGGGTCTGCCAGCTGCCACTTGCGCACTCAGGGTCCACCCGCTGTGGTCTTGTGCGCCCCGGATGCCTTACGTGCCCCATCCCAACGCTCTCTGCTCTCTGAGCCGCTACCCGCACCCGGCTGTCCAACTCTGCCCCTCCTACCAGTCTGGGTGAACGTGTCTACTTTAACTCCTTGGTTGTCCGACTTCCACACAGTTCGATTCTCTGTCAGTTCTGGTTGTTATTCTGTTTCTAAATTGTTGTTGTCCCTATCTTGGTTGTGCAAGTAGGCACAATGTGTCTACCTATGCTTCTATCTTGGCCAGAAGTCCTAAATCATTATTTTTGAAAAAGAGGAAAAACCACATCAAGCATTTAACCTGACTTTCCTGTAAGCTCGAAACCTCAAGAGTAACTTGATGGCTAAGAGGGTACACAGTATTCTTAGAAATATTCCACCAACAAAAAAGATATTAAAAGAATATGTGCAACTATAATGAATTAACAAATTAGGCAATCATTGATCAATGGTTGATAACACTACAAAAAAAGGTAGTTTTAAAATTCTTCTTTTATTTTTTGCTCTAAAAGGCCTTGGTAAGAAATTCTGCAAAATCTGTCTATACATTAGAGATTAGATAAGAGAACGTCCCTGATCTTAGAAGATGTTCACTGAAGTACTTCTAAGAGTTAGGGGAAATACATTTTCAATGTACTTTCAAGTGGTTCAAAAATACTAATATGTACACAGATGGAACAGAACAAATATAGCAAGATGTTAACATTTGACAAATCTAGTTAAAGGGCTTATAGAAATTCTTAATGTTTTTAAGAATTTGTCTATAAATCTAAAGTTATTTCAAAGTAAGCCCTGTTGGTTATGGCTCAATTGACTAGAGCATTGTCCCATTACCAAAAGGCTGCAGATTTGATTCCCGGTCAGGGCACATACCCAGGGCTGCGGGTTCAATCCCCAGTCAGGGCACATATAAGAAAACAACCAATCTCTGCTGTTCTCTCACATCAATGTTTCTCTGTCTCCCTTCCTCTTTCTCTCTAAAAGCAATGGGGGGGGAAGTCCTTGGGTGAGGATTACAAATAAATAAATAATCTCAGAGTAAAATATTTTTTTAAAAAAGGAACAGGCAACAATACATTGTGAACCTCATGAAGTAGTACATGAAGTATACATTGCTACCTATGAAGTAATCCTGACCCCCTAATCTCCAAAAATACCCTGGGTTTAGACCCTCTAGAATTTGGATCTAATTATCCATCTACAGAGAAATATGCTAAAAAATGCAAAAGAGATGCAACAAACAAACTCCAGGCCAAAAGAAATTACAGAATGAACAAGCTGGTATTTTTTTTAAGATTTTATGTATTTATTTTTAGGGAGAGGGGAAGGGAGGGAGAAAGGGAGAGAAATATCAATGTGCGGTTGTCTCTTGCACATCTACTGAGGACCTGGCCTGCAACCCAGGCATGTGCCCTGACTGGGAATCAAACCAGTGACCTTTTGCTTTGCAGGCCAGCACTCAGTCCACTGAGCCACATCAGCCAGGGCACAACCTGGTATTTTTAACAAATATTGAGAGATAGATTAAATGACAACAATCTCCACACAAAAACTTATACATAAATGTTCACATCAGCGGTAACAACCAGAAAGTGAAAATAATCCAAATACCCATCAACTGATGAATAAAATATGGTATTTCCTCCAATGGGATATCATTCAGCTATAAAAAGAAATGAATTCATGCTGTAACATGAAAGGATCCTGAAAACTTTATGCTAAGTAAGAAAAAATTCCAGACACAAAAAAAACACATATTATATGATTCCATTTATATGAAATGTCCAGAACAGGCAAATCTATAGACAGAAAGTAGATCAGTGTTTGCCAGAGGCTGAGAGAAAGGGGGAATGAAGAGTAACTGGTTTCTTTTTCAGGTATGAAAATATTCTAAAATTAGATAGTGGTGATGGTGGTGGTGGTGATAGCTTTGTGCGTATACTGAAACCCACTAAATTATGTACTTTGAAAGTATGAATTCTATGCTATGTGAATTACAACTTAATTTTAAAAAACTGATGGACAAGGGAAAAAGATTTCAGAGTCTTACTAATTAGTAACAATGTATTAACTTCATTTAGATCCCATTTTAAACAAACTATAAAATAGAAAAAAATCATGAAAGGAGAAATGTTAAAACTAGATATCAATGATACTAATGTTTACAGAATTCTAAATGATTAATGGATGCTAAAACGAGTAGGTTAAAGTTTGACCAAGAACAAAGCATTTAGCTCTCGCCCACGTGGCTCAGTTGGTTGAAGCATCATCCTATGAACTGAAAGGCAATAGAGTTTGATTCCCACCAGGGCACAGGCCTAGGCTGCGGGTTCATCCAGGTCGGGGAGCATGTGAGAAGCAACCTATTGTTTCTCTCCCTCTCTCCCTCCCTGCCCCTCTCTCTACAATCAATAAGCATGTCCTCAAGCACGGATTAAAAAGAAAGAACAAGGTATTTATACAGTTGCCACTTACTGCCCCACAAATAATTTACAGAACACAAAGAGACATGGCATCCCCACAAAAACACCTAACCTGAATCTATCACGAGGAAACATTTGACAAACACAATTTGAGCCATATTCTACAAAATAACTGGCCTGTTTTCATCAAAAATTTTAAGGTCAAAAAACACAAAGATGAGGAACTGGTTTCATATAAAGACCTGACAATAAAATATAATGTATGAGCCTGGATTTTATTGTAGACTAACAAAAGATATATATAGCTATAAAGAACACCATTGAGACATGGAATTTGAATAAGGACTGTGAGATAATAGTCTTGTGTAAATATCAGATTTCCTGACTTGTTTACTATACTGTGGTTATGTAAAAGAATTTCCTGCCCTTACTGGTATGGCTCAGTGGGTTGGACATCAGCCCCCAAACGGAAAGGTCACAGGTTTGATTCCAGGTCAGGGCACATAACTGGTGTGCCAGCCAGATACCTGGTTAAAGGCAATCCATTGATCTTCCTCCCACACATTGATGTTTTTCTCTCCCTCTCCTTCTCCCTCCTTTCCCCTCTCTCTAAAAATAAATAAATAAAGTCTTTTTAAAATGTTTTAAAAGAAAGAATTTCCTTGCATTTAGGAAAAACACACTGACATTTCCCACGTATCCTCAAATTGTTCAGGAAAAAATATATAAATTATTTATGTATAAAAATAGTGACAAATTCAACAGGGAAAATGTTAATTTGCTAGATCTGGATACAGGACACTTGAGAGTTCCTTGTATATTCTTGGCACTCACTATAAGTTTGAAGGAGGTCCTATCTTTTAGAAATACATTCTGAGGTATTTACAGATGAAATGGTAAAATTTCTCTGGTAATACCTTCAAAATAATAGAACAAGTGAGTAGGGGTCTAGATAACCAATTTTTAACTGGTGTGCCACAAAATTTTTTAAAACATAATACCTATTTTGTCAGGGGAACTGACCACTTTTTTCTTAGATTGTCAAAAAATGACAAGAGCCAACACAACAATAGCCATCTGGTGTGAATGCCCTGTAATCATAAATATATAGGTCATATAATAAGAGTTTCATCTTATTGGTCACATTGCATTAATAAGGTTTCATCTGACTGATTAATTCTTGGTACCAGAAATCCTGACGTACAACTAGAGGCACCTGATTTTTTAAAATATCTCTTTGGAACAAAAGGGTAGATAATTACTATTACTAGGGGGTTTTGTTTATTTTTTGTAAAACAATCAAAATTATACTTATTTTGTCAGATAGGCAAAAAATAGGCTTTCTGGTGAGCTGCAGCATTTTAGTAATTAGTTTTCTGTGCCATGAGATGAAAAAGGTTGAAAACAGCTGGTCTGGATGAAGCAATTGGTCATGTATTAATAACTGTTTAAGCAGAGTAATGGACACCAGGTGTATGATGCTATTGTCTGTACTTCTGTATGTTTGATATTTCCTATAATAAAAGCTCTAAAGGAGTCCATAATGAAAAGTTTCTTAAATGGATCAACTAAGGTTCAGTAAAATTAATTGGCATCCACACATAGGATTCCAATTTTGAAATCTTTCTAATATATGACACTCTCCCCATTAATCCTTCTGTGAACCTCTTTATAAAGTGTGACTATTCAGACAATTTTATTTGTTCTCCCCACCTTAAGTTTTAGTCAATACCAAAAACCAGAAAGACACCTCTAACTCCAGCACACTAAGATACACCAACAAACGGTGAATGAAAACAGGTGAACGCAAACAGAAGTCATCCACCAGAAGAGAGGCTCTGAAATCACTGAGGTTAGAAACTCCAGCTGACGGTTGTTGAGCACCCACGATGCACCTTTCCGTGGGTCCCTTAATCCTCACAGCAACAACATCACAACGTTCTCCCGTAACTTTTTGAATTGTGTTAAAATACATATAACATAAAGTGAGGTAATTTCTTCAATCCCATCTAACAGATGAAGAAGATGGAGATGAATGAGAAGTTAAGAAAATTTTCCAAAGCAAGCCACTAGTAGCAAACCAGAATCTGAACCCAGGTCCTCCTCTAAACTGCACAACTGCCAGTACATAATTTGATTGACACTTAAGTCTCTTGAACTTTGGTTTCTATGAGTCAATCCCAAGAGCCCAATCAATTCTGAAAAAATTGATTTTCTGTATTTGCAAGTCTAAAATAGCCCCCAGGTACAGGTATGCTGAGACCCTCCAGGAAGAGCCAGCAAATCCCTTAACAACCTTTACATTTCACTACTTTCGCAGTAACAACTTAAGAGGCTGCATTAGCAGCTAAATTAAACCCCAAAATATGTGAATATAAATGAAGCATTTTACTTTTCTTAAGTTTATGTTGTAAATGGTGAACACAATGCAAATAACTTTATGTAGACACTTGACTACACACTGAATTTACAGAGTTTGGATAACAGCTAAAATAACTGATTAGTATGTCATTCTAATAAGCAATTACTTTGGCTACTCTACGGAGTAGCCCATTTTTTGCCTCACTGCTTCACTAATAAACTCCCTTTAACTTAAAAAAAAAGCAATTATTTTGGTCACATACATATGGGATAGACACAAATGCCCTGAATCTGTCAATATAAAATTTGTAAATATTATACAATCTGTATCATAATGAATACTTTCTATATAAAAATAGAAATTTAAAAACACTATGAACTACACAGCAGAATACGTAGTAGGAATTTAACTCATGAGACAACCGATCTGCCCATTTAAACTGGCAGCACAGTGGGAGAACGGCTCCCAGGCAGACGGAAGAGAACAAACCGTGTGCACACAGCGGCCTCCCTCACCCATCACCACACCGCCTCTACTGCTTCAGGGTCTCCAAGACCCATTACAGATCACAGTATCAAACTGAAAAATGGCTTTCAAAATAAAATACTTATAGTCCATATATGCCTTTCTTAAAATTTAAATCGTTTTTGACTGTTATTTTTTTAAAAAATGCAAAAATATGTTAAAGCTGTTGATTGGACAAACACCAAACAAATGCAATACAAACAGATTATACTACAAGTAAGTGCTTAGGTGTATTTACCGACAAAATATTTAAATTTTTTTTAATTTTAGCCCTGCCTGGGTAGCTCAGTTGGTTAGAGCATCACCCTAATATGCTATTGCTATGGGTTCAATCACCAGTCAGGGCACATACAAGAATCAACCAATGGCCCTGGCTAGTGTAGCACAGTGGACTGAATACCAGCCTGCAAACCAAAGGGTCTCTCTCTGGTTTGATTTCCAGTCAGGCCACATGCCTGGGTTGCAGGCCAGGTCCCACATATGGGGCACATGAGAGGCAACCACACACTGATGTTTTTCTCCCTCTCTTTCTTCTTCCCTTCCCCTCTCTCTAAAAATAAATTAATAAAATCTTTACAAAAAAAAAAGAATCAACCAATGAATGCACAGATCAATAGAACAACAAATCAGTGTTTCTCTTTTCCTTCTTCTCTCTAAAATCAGTAAATAAATTTTTTTAATAAGAATCAACCAATGAATGCATAAATAACTGGAACGACAAATTGATCTCTCTCCTTTCTTCTATCTCTAAAATCAATTCTTTTTAAATTTATTTATTTTTAGAAAGAGGGTAAGGGAGAGAGAAAGAGAGGGAGAAAAATATCAATGTGTGGTTGCCTCTTGTGCGCCCCCTACTGGGGACCTGGTCCACACCCCAGGCATGTGCCCTGACTGGGAATCAAACCAGTGACCCTTTGCTTTGCAGGCCTGCGCTCAATCCACTGAGCTATACCAGCCAGGGATAAAATCAATTTTTTTTTTTTTTATTTTAAAAGGCCCTGGCTGGCGTAGTTCAGTGGATTGAGCACGGGCTGCGAACCAAAGTATCGCAGGTTTGATTCCCAGTCAGGGCACATGCCTGGTTTGCAGGCCATGGCCCCCAGCAGCCGCACATTGATGTTTCTCTCTCTCTCTCTCTTTCTCCCTCCCTTCCCTCTCTAAAAATAAATAAATAAAGTCTTAAAATAAAAACACTAAAAAAAAAATTTTAAAGACAGTGCTCAGAGCTGTTATCTACAGGAATGCGTATCTAAATATGACTTTGCACTGCTTTTTCTACCAACTTTTAATGCATCCCTAATACTATAAACATATAATTAATACTCAAGATTTTTAAGAATGTAAGTATTATCTAGTTATTTACAGACAAGAAAAAGTCCTCCAAGAAAATGCCAGTGAAGTATAAATTTCCTTACAGTTATACACTCAAACCACCATCGAAGATGAGACATGGCAAAACACTGCTCTGATTGTCTGCTATAACCTACTTGCAAAGACTTCTATTTCAACATTTTGACTAATGAAGAAACATATGAAGGAACCTAAAAAATATACTGAAACCAAGTACCACCCCAAAAATCACTCTCATCTAAACTAAGAGGAAGAAAAATGGGAAAGCAAAAAGCTACAAGTAACAAAAAAGTATTTTTCCACACATTATGGAAAACAAAAAACTTGACATTTTTTTTTATTAATCCAAGAAAAAAAACAATTAACTTACTAGCATGCTTGTCTGCAAGCATTATAAGCGTGTTGGAAATATCTCGTCGTCTATAAAAGCACACTACTTTTGCTTCCACGTTGCCAGTTGCAGTCTAAGAAATAAGAAAAATAAAAGTCATCTGTACTGAATATTAGATTCAAATAGTTTATAAAACAAAACTAGAATACAACACAATTATAAGATCACACTCATCTTTACACTGTGCCAGCCACAACTGCAGGATAATCAGAAAGCTAAAAATTTCAAATAAGAATGAACACTTGTTCGGAGTCCAAGTCACACTAAAATGTCAAACATAAAATAACTTACTGGCATCAATTAAACTAAAGTGATCAGACCATTTTAATGAATAAAGCTAGACATAGTTAAATCTGATTAGCCATGAGAAACTAATCCCCAAAACTTCAACAGCCGCAACAGAACTTATTTAAGACAGTTAAACATATCTCCTGCAAAACCACTCCCAGAAGCACTGGCTAAGAGTCACACCACCCAGCCCTCTCCTAACACCCCCACAGTGGACTGATGATGAAGCTCTGCAGGTGCAGGCAGCCATCAGGCCGAATGGACCAAACGACTCGGAAAAGCAGTCTCCAGCCCAAGGGAGTCTATGAATCCATAATAGTCAATAATCTTAGTAGTACTTACTTTCCCTTCCCATATGAAAGTATTAAAAACCCTGAGTTATAAACCACTGAAGCTCTTATTTCTTTCTGACTACAGTCTAGAATACAAATCAATATTTAGTTAGGGTGTAATTTACTGCAGCTGGGGCCCAGGCTCCAACTCTCCTGTTCTTTATGAATTCTGAGAGCTTTCAAGAAGGCCAATCATTCATTACAAAGTTCTTTGTAAAAACACATAGGGCACAATAAAAAGCTATTGTGATTTCCAATTTCAAACACATTGAAAACAAATTTTCAGAATTTCTCTGGGCTTACAGATATATTCAAACATAAAGAAATAAGAATATATATGTGCTGCAGTAAATTTGTCAATTTTGTGAAGCTCAGCAGCAGTTTTAGAGTGAAAATAAGTCTTATAGAAATGCTGCCCCTTAAAATTGAAATCATATTAAATCCTAACCAAAGTGCTTCTAGTTTCACAATATATGATCAAATATATCCTTCAGAAGTAATGATCCAGCAATCTGCTAAATGAACAAACCAATATTTCCATGTACATAAAATCTATCAATGACTTCAATTGTAAGCTCTTCATTGTTTTTGTCTTGACACAAAAGTATGTTAAAAATCCAAAACACAAGTTTCAAGGCCTATTTTCTTTCTGCCTCACCAGTGAGTTCCTTCCATAGGAATACTCTACAAAGCTAATTAAGTTCTTATTTAAACCTGCATAGGATGGAGGGGCATAGTCCAAAATAAATAATCTCTTCTAACTTGTACACGCTTGGCTATTAGGTTGTTTACAACCACAGTATTCCTCTACAACACACACACACACACACACACACACACACACACACACACACACACACACACCCCCCCCCCCCCCCCCCCCCCGCCTCAAGCATCTACCCAAACTGTGGTCCAAGGCCCAGTCCACACTGTTACTGTGTAATGAAATGAGTATTATGGAATTTCAGAGTTAATTTTATAACTATTGAACCTAACAATGAAAAATGGGGGTTGTATTGTTATAAACCTATTTTAAATTTCATTTTTCTTTTTATTTTTAGAAAAGCAGTCTAAGATCGTGAAACTTCTTTAACACAAACAGTATGAAAAGTACTGCTCTAAAACCTAGATTAAATATTTGACATATGTAAAATCTGTGTGTGTGTGTATGTATGTATGTATGTTCAAAGAAATATATATTCACTGAAAACATTTTTAGCCCTTCCTACATGCCCCAGCACTAGGCCAAGCACTGCAGATACATGGTGCCTGCCCTCACTAAGCCTCCAATCCAGTAAGGATGCTTGGTCACATGTCATCTCCTCTCCAAACCCTCCAAAACCCAACTATAATCTTGTCCCTCACCTGATTAGAAACTTTCACCAATTCCCCACAACTAACACATAAATGTAAAACATCCTTGACAAAATTCCCCACACTATTTTCCTTTACTTTCTCCTCTCCCCTCCAGACTCCACTTCTCAGTCATGGAGGCAGCAAAAGCTTCATGAAAGAAGAAATGGGGTGGAAGGATCCTGGACCACTAGGAAAGAAGGAAAGGAATCTCAACAGGTGAGGCCTGGAGAACTACTAAGTTGTCTAAGAAAAAAAAAGGCCCTCAGCAAAAACCCAGAGGTGGGAAAAGTAGGAACATGTATAAAGAGTAACACAAAATGGCCCTGGCTGGTGTGGCTCAGTTGGTTGGAGCATCATCCCATAACCTAAAGGTTGCAGGTTCAATTCCCAGTCAGGGCATATACCTAGGTTACGAGTTAGAACCCCAGTCTGGGTGAGTTTGATTCCCGTCCAGCGCTTGTGGGAGGCAACCAATGGATGCTTCTCTTTCTCTCATTGATGTTTCCCTCTCTCTCTAAAAGCAATGAAAAAAAAAGTTCTTGGATGAGGATTTTAAAAAAAGAAGAACCCACAATGAACGCCAATTTCTTTTCTCCATTTAGGTTGCAGCCTCTTAAATCTCTATTCATTCTGTCAAACAGGTATATTAAATATCCTCTTGCATATTTTAAGTCTGTCTTAAGGTCTAAGACCATTTTAGTCGCCTCATACTCATATCTGTTTCTATCCTGTACTTAGAAAATACATTATTTTTTTCAAAAATATTTTTCAAAAAAACCACTTTCTATGTTCAGAAAGTCCATGGTTTACCCAAAGTAAAGAGCAAGTAGAAACCTTGACTGGTGTGGTTCAGTGGGTTGGGCGCTGTCCTGCAAACTGAAAGGTCTCTGGTTCGATTCCTGGTCAGGGCACATGCCTGGGTTGCAGCCTGGT
>PVIA01019312.1:0-10799 GCA_004024845.1 Tonatia bakeri | reverse complement strand
ATATATATATATATATATATATATATATATATATCTTTTATCCATCTTGAATTTATTTTTGCATATGGTGTAAGTTGGTGGTCGAGTTTCATTTTTCTGCTTGTAGCTGTCCAGATCTCCCAACACCATTTGTTGTAGAGGCCATTTTACTCCATTTTATGCTCTTGTCCCCTTTGTCAAATATTAGTTGACCATAGAGACTTGGGTTTATTTCTGAGCTCTCTGTTTTGTTCCATTGATCTATGTGTCTGTTCATATGCCAGGACGAGAAGGTTTATTTAAAGTATATTTTATTGATCATGCTACTACAGTTGTCCCATTTTTTTCTCCCCTTTATTCCCCGGCTGCTCTGCTTCACCCACCCTCCAGTAATTACTCTCCCCTTAGTTCATGCCCATAGGTTGTACATATAATTTCTTTGGCTTATCCATTTCCCATAGTATTCTTAACTTCCCCATGTCTATTTTATGCTGCAATTCTGCTCTTTATTCCTTGTACCTTTCCCCCCATTCCCCCCTCCCTGCCAATAATCCTCTATGTGATCTCCATTTCTGTGATTCTATTCCTGTTACAATTGTTTGCTTACTTTTAGTTTTTTAAGTTCAGTTGTTGATAATTATGAGTTTGTTGTCATTTTAGAGTTCACAATTTTTTTATCTTCTTCTATTTCTTAGATATGTCTCTTAACATTTCATATAATAAGGGATTGGTAATGATGAATTCCTTTAACTTGACCTTATCTGGAAAGCACTTTATCTGCCCTTCCATTCTAAATGATAGGTTTGCTGGATAAAGTAATCTTGGAAGTAGGTCATTGCATTTCATGACTTTGAATACTTCTTGCCAGCCCCTTCTTGCCTGCAAGGTTTCTTTTGAGAAATCAGCTGATCATTTTATGGGCACTCCTTTGTAGGTAAGTCTCTTTTCCTTTTCCTGCTTTTAAGATTCTTTCCTTATATTTAATCTTGGGAACTTAATGATGATGTGCCTTGGTGTGTTCTTCCTTGGGTCCAACTTCTTTAGGATTCTCTGGGTTTCCTGGACTTCCTAAAAATCTATTTCCTTCACTAGATTGGAGAAGTTTCCCATCATTATTTGTTCAAATAAATTTTCAATTTCTTGCTCTTCCTCTTTCCCTTGCTGGCACCCCTATGATTCAGATGTTGGAGCACTTGAAGTTGTCCCAGACGTTCATAAGTCTCTCTTCACTTTTGTGAATTCTTGTTTCTTCATTATGATCTGGTTGGATGTTTATTTCTTTCTTGTCTTCCAAATCATTGATTTGAGTCCCTGTTTTTTTCCCCTCCACTGTTGGTTCCCTGTATATTTTGCTTTATTTCACTTTGTGTAGCCTTCATTTCATGACTGAGTTTAATCAATTCTGTAAGCATCCTGATTACCGGTGTTTTGAACTTTGTATCAGATAGGTTGTCTATCTGCTCATCAGTTAGTGCTTTTTCTGGAGTTTTGATCTGTTCTTTCATTTGGGCCATATTTCTTTGTCTTGGTGCACAGGTCTGGATGAATGTTTCTTCATTCTCCTGGTTCTTCACTGAATTCTCTTCAATGCTCCTTGGTTGTCAAAGTTCAAGCCATTTAATTTTCTAGCAGTTCTGTTTACTTACTGTTTTTAAATTGGTTGTTGTCTTTCTTTTGGTTGTGCAAGGAAGCAAAGCATTTCTGACTATGCCTCCATCTTGGCTGGAACTCCAGAATGTTTTGATTACTGTGGCTTTGTACTATAGTTTGATGTCAGGTTTTGATCCTGACTACTTTGTCTTCTTTCTCAAAATCGCTAATGCCATTCTGGGTCATTTATGGTTCCACAGGAATTTTTGAAATATTTGTTCAATATCTGTGAATTATGCCATTGGTATTTTAATAGGGATTGTGTTGAATCTATAAATTGATTTGGGTTGTATGGGCATTTTAATGACATTAATTCTTCCAATGAATGGATACATTATAATATGCTTCCATTTATTTGTGTCTGTTCTCGGATTTTTTGGAATAGTTTGAATAGGATAGGGATCAGCTCTTCATTAAATGTGTAGTAAAATTCTCCTGTGAGACCACCCACTCTAGGGCTTTGTGTGCCAGGAGTTTTTTGATTATTGTTTCAGTTTCACTAGCTGTTATTTTTTGGTTCACACTTTCTGCTTCTCCTTGATTTGGTTTTGGAAGACTGTATTTTTCTAGAAATGTGTCCGTTTCACCCAGGTTCTCAAATTTCTTGGCATATAGTTGTTTGTAGTTATTTCTTATAATCCTTTGTATTTATGTGGTAGAGTCTGTAATTCTCCTCTATAATTTCTGATTTTATTTATTTGCGTCCTCTCTTTTTTTCTTGATGAGTCTGGTTAAAGGTTTCTCAATTTTGTTTATCTTTTCAATGAAGCAGCTCCTGGATTTATTGATCCTTTGAATTGTTCTTTTAATCTCTATGTCATTTAATTGTCCTCTGATCTTATTTCCTTCCTTCTATTTGCTCCAGGATTTGTTGCTGTTCTTCTAGTTCTTGTAGATATAGGGTTAAGTTGTTTATTTGAAATGTTTCCATCTTTTTTAGGTAGGTGTGTATTGCATGAACTTCCCTCCCCAGACTGCCTTCACTTTATCCCTTAGGTTTTTGGGCTATTATGTGTTCTTGTTCATTTGTTTCCAGAAACTTTTTGATTTCTTCCTTGATCTCATTGTTAATTCATTCATTGTTTAATAACATATTATTCAGTCTCCATGAATTTCACCATTTTTGATTTTTTTCCTTGAAGTTGGTTTCTAGTTTCAAGCCATTGTTCTCTGAGAAAATGCTTGATACAATTTCAATTGTCCTGAATTTGTTGAGTGTTCTTTTGTTTCCTATCATGTAGTCTATCTTTGAAAATGTCCCATGTGCATTTGAAAAGAATGTGTATTTTGTTTCTTTGGGGCAAAATGTTCTATATATATATCAATAAAGTCCATTTGATCTAGTGCCTCATTCAGTACTACATCTTTGTTGATTTTTTCTTTGGAAGATCTGTTTATTGTTGACAGTGATGTGTTAAAATGCCGTGGTATAAGTTTGTTGCTATCAATCTCTTTCTTGAAGTCATCCAAGATTTCCCTTTCATATTTGGGTGCTCCTATGTTGGGTGCATACATGTTTACAATGTTTATTCTTCTTGATGGATTCTTCCCTTGAGTATTATGAAGTAAGTGTCCTTCTGGGTCTCTTTTTATGACCTTTGTTTTGAAATCTGTTTTCTTTGGTATAAGTATTCCAACCCCAGCTTTTTTCCCCTGTCCATTTGCTTGGAATATTTTCTTCCAACCCTTCACTTTCAGTCTGTGTAGGTCTTTTGTTCTCAGGTGGGTCTCTTGTAGTCAGCATATGTGCAGGTCATGTTTTCTTATCCATTCAAATACTCTATGCCTTTTGATTGGAGCATGTAATCCATTTACACTTAAGGCTATTATTGGTAAGCACTTATTCATTGCCACTTTACTCCCTTTGTACCTGAGTTATTCTCTCTCTCTCTCACTCTTTTTCTTTCTCTTCCTATAGCAGTCCCTTTAGCATATCTTGCAGTACTGGTTTGGTGGGGGTGTATTGTTTTAGCCTTTTTTTTTTTTTGCCTGGAAAATTCCTTATTTTGCTTTCCATTTTAAATGAGAGCCTTGCTGGGTAGAGTAGTCTTGGTTACAGGCCTTTGCTTTTCATTACTTGGAATATGTCTTGCTATTCCCTTCTGGCTTGTAGTGTTTCTATCGAGAAGTCAGCTGCTAGACTTATCAGGGTTCTCTTGTATGTTACTTCCTGTTTCTCCATTGTTGCCTTTAATATTCTCTCCTTATCTTTGAATTTTGTCATTTTAATTATGATGTTTCTTGGAGTGGGCCTCTTTGGATTAATCTTGATTGTGACTCTTTGTGCTTCCTGGACTTCTGTGACTTTTTCTAATTAGGAAAGTTTCCATCATTACTTTTTAAAGCAGGTTTTCTATTCCCTGCTCCTCTTCTTCTCCTTCCAGTATCCCTATTATGCAGATATCATTATGTTTCACATTGCCCTGCAGCTCCTTTCATCTCTCTTCATTCTTTTTGAGTCTTTTTTCCTTTTCTTGCTTTCTTCAAATTTTTTCTACCTTGTTCTCCAGCTCACTCCTTTGATCTTCTGCTTCATCTAGCCTGCTTTTAATTCTTTCTACTGTGTTCTTCAATTCAGAAATTTTACTCTTCATTTATTCCTAGCTTTTGATAGTTTACATGCCCCTTTTCATGCTCATGGAGTTTGCAGTAAGTTCTTTGTAGCTTTCCTCTAGTCCTTTGTAATTCTCACTGACCTCATTGAGCTTCCTTATAACCACTGTTTTGAACTCAGTGTCTGCTAGTTTACTTGCCTCTATTTCATTTAGCACTCTTTCTAGGGATTCTTCCTTTCCTTTTGGTTGGGGGTTGTTTCTTTGTCTCCCCATTTTATAGGAGACTCTTCTTGTTTCTTCTTTTCCATTTTATTTGTTTTGACTCCCTGACTTTGTGGCATGGAATTCTATGGTAGGAGACCCATGAGGTTCAGTGGTGCAGTCTGTTTGATCTCCTGAACTTGATGATCTTTGGATGCCCTTTATGCCATTTATGTTGGCTCTCTGGATGTAATTGGGTTTTGATTGTTGTTGGGTCATTCTTTGGTGGGTCCTTCCCTCCAACTGGTTGATTGAGGATCACTCTGCCTACTACGTCTTGTATGCTGGTGTGCAGATGCACTGTTTTTTCCTTTCTGTTTCTACCTCTGGTGATGTCAGGTGGTGGCCCTGTCTGATTTTAGAAAGCCTGTTTCAGACTACCAGAAATATATCATCTGTGGTTGACTCCTTCAGTTTTTAATGTAGTCACTGTGCAATCAGCAGTCACCAATTAGCACCATAGGGTGGGTCAGAGTCCCTCTTGGGGGTGTGGGTATTGCTACCCCTCAGGCTGTTGCCACTCAGAAGGAAGTTGCTTGCCTGAGCATGATGGTTCCTGCATTTTGAGGGTTGACTCAGCACCAGGGGCTTGGAGGCTGTTCTCTCTGTTCTCTTCCTAAAGCCACTGTCCCCAGTCTCACTTCAAGCATTGCTAGTCCATTCTGTCCCCACCTTTGCCTGAGCCCAGGGTAAGTGGCTGCATATGAAAATTTATGCCTTAACCCTTTAAACAGGTCTTTGCATCTCTTGCCATCCATCTCTGGCAGAGATAAACCCTGCTGCTTTTTGCAGGTGGATGTCATCTGTGTACTTTTTGGGCTCTGGTGTTATAGGCTGCAGAGCCCAGCTTGGGGTTTAGACCCCACACTTCTCAGGGGGAACCCCCGGTGCTTCATCTTCCTCTTGTGGGTGCCCAGTCAATCCTCTCGCATCCTTTTCACACTCCCCATGTCAGATGGTGCTGAAACTGATTCTTATGTCTATCCATGATTACAATGCTTCTCTTCCACTAGTGTTCAGTTGTTTATTCAATGTGATTTCTCTGCAATTTAGTTGCAATTCCAGATTGGTCTTGGGAAAAGGTTAGTGTAACTTCCACTCACTCCACCATCTTGGGTTCCCTCTGTTACTTCCAAACTCATATTTATTTCCATGTGTTTTCTGGGTTTTTTTTACACTAAACTTTAGAGATACAGGTATTCTGACCCTCTTCTGTCTGCTCTCTTCCATACATCCAGCCAGCAAAAATTTCCACCAATTCATCCCAGACTTATTGGTGTGACAAGTTGACAGGTCACTTTTTGGGGCCCATAATTCTGAGCCCAAATTCTGTTTTTAGTAGTATGTTTGCTTTTTGCTCACAGCTTTGATTTTCCCACCCCCCTCAGACTACTTTATTTCAGGCCCATGGCCCATGTAGATACACGTGGTTGGTTTAAGTTTGATCTGATACCTGGAAGAAACTCTGACATAAAATTCAGAAGCACAAGAAGAATTCTGGGATAAGTGTGAGATTGCAGAAAAAGCAAATCGAAGGTAACAGTGATCATTGTAGGCTTACTGTTACCATAAGCAAAAATAGGGTTCAAAACCTAACCAATGTCCTTTCATTTGCATTATACTATTTATTTGAACACTGGTCTGACACCAGAACTTAATGGAGGAGCACTATCTCTGACTACACCATAAGAGTCATTATCAATACTGATGAATTCCAGATTTCTAAGTAGGAAAGATGATTTTCCTACTTGAATTAATATGGAAGGGTGGGGACAAGCATAGTTTACAAAGTCCTAAAGTAGAATAGACATGAATTGGGTATCTTCTTAAGCTTTTTAGATCATAATATCATTTTACCTTTTAAAAATGCTTCTCCATTCTTTATCTGACTTAATTCTTTCCCTACTGACTTAGTTATTATCATCAATTCCTATAAGTTAATAATTATTATTATCTCCATTTTACAGATCAATAAAGCTGAAACTCAGAAACATTAAATACATGCCTGAAATCATTAAATGGTATAGCCAGTCCTTGAACCTAGATCTTCAGATGAGAAGATGTGAGCAGTTGCTATTACAGCAAATAATTATTCTTTGTCAGTGATTCATATGACAATTCAAGGCTTTTGCTCTAGCATTCTGAGTTTCTGTTTCTGTTTAGCCCTGAAAAGAAAGAAGCCTTCACCTCCCAAACTCAATCTCAATATAGTCCTTGAGTTCTTATGTTGTTTTATAATCTGAATCAAACACCTGGCTCCATACCTGCCCAGGGAAAGCTGTTATGAGGCATTTGTCAATTATCAAACATCTGGGAAGGGAATAAAACAAGAAAAGAAATGAGTAAAACTGTTGGTAATTTAGAGGCATGGAAACAAAGAACAGACTGGCAGTGACCACAGGGGAAGCAGGGGGAGATAAGGGTAGAAAGGAGGGGAAGGGCTTAGTTAAAGAACAAATATAAATGACCCATGGATATGGACAACAGGGTGGGGAATGACTGTAGGACAGGGGAGTGGGTTGGGTAGAGGAGGGCAAAGGGGAAAACCTGGGACAACTGTAACAGAATAACAATAAAATAGTTAATTAAAAAAGAAGAAGCTGTAGTTTTTAAAAGCTGAAAACCCAACTTGTGGTTGGGGAAGATTTTTTCAGGTCTTCAGTTTCCTTTTTTCTTTCTTTTTATTAATTTTATTGTAGTGATATTGGTTAATAAGATTATATAGGTGTCAAGTGTATAATTCTATGGTACGTGATCTTTAAATTGCATTGTGTGCCCACCATCCAAATCAAATAATCTTTTGTCACCATATATTTGACCCTCTTTACACTTTAGTACTCCCCACCCCCTTCTCTCTGGTAACCACCATCTGTTGTCTGTGTCTATGAGGTTTTTTTTATTATTATTTTCCTTGTATTATTCACTTGTTTATTTTAGTTTTTTTCCCACATATGAGTAAAATCATATGGTTCTTAACTTTTTTTGTCTTATTTTACTTAGCATGGTATTCTCGAGGTCCATCCATGTTCTTGAAAATGGCAGTATTTGAGCGTTTCTTAGGCTAAGTAGTATTGAAACTTCAAATGAGGCTGGCAACCCAAATGTATTAAAAGTTTCTCTACTGGAATATCAAATATTCACCAAGCTGGGGAACAGTTTCTCTTCCAGAAACTCAGCTCCACCCTTAGGCAGTGTACATAATCAAGGGAGAGAAAAGAGGAGGAACTGGCTGCCTGTATGCCACCCACTGCCCACGAAAAACACATCTGCCGTGTCTAATCTTAGGCCTCTTTGAATTGAGAGCACTCCTATAATTCTCTTTTCAGCAAGGCACAGGCAGACATATGCAGGACCCAAGAAGGAAAGGCTCAACCTCAAATTTAGCCTGCATCAAATGTGTGTCAATGACAAACTTCCTTTTATGGGACTCCTAAAGGGTACAGATGTGAATGCAAGAGAAAACGACTATTGACAGTCAGACAAAAAACAGATGCAAGTCTAGTTTCAAATCCAAACCGATTAGAAGGCCTAAGGAAGAGAAGTTCATTTCATTTCTTTGAAGGCCTTGAGTTAAATTTGCTCTGAGGGATATGGAAACAAACAAGATAACCTACAAATGGGGGGTGGTTGGCAGCTTACAACCAAGGTAGGAAATAAGATACCAGGAGCGGAGTTCTCAAATACTTACTAACTTATGGTTAACAAATATTTTTTTAGGGTTTACTATGTAAGTCTGCCAGGCACTAAAAATAGAGAGGTGACCAACACAGACATAGCCCTTGCTTCCATGAATCTTATTGGAATAAGAAATTTTGAATAAGTAAAGTGATTTGAGTGCTACTAAAGGGAAAGAAGCCCAGGCTACTATTGCAGCTTCACTTCCAAATCTTTCCTACTGTAAATGCAATGATGGTATGGAATGAGAAAAGTGGAAAGAATAGGGATTACTTTAAAATGACACACTATCCACCCCTTGGCTGACCTCCTCTTGAGAACATGCTGGAAATTGGGAAAAGAGGAAAACAAGAAAAAAGTTGGAAAAAGAACAGAAGAGGGAAAAGGAGGTGGAGGACAAAAACCAATTGTCAGGCCATGACTATTTGATCAACGTCCCGAGGCATCACCCTGGCATTAGTTTGGCACCATCACCTTCTGCTTTTTGATTGAGGCAATTCTCCTGACTGGTTATTCAGGTGAAATTTGAAGAGCCAAAGGCACTTTCATAAAGGGTACATAGGAAAACTGCCAGCTAACATTCCCTTCCTCTCTGCTCTTCCAATAAAAACAGGCTTGATGAACCCAGGCTGGTCATAATTAATGGTGAAATGTTAGGTGGCAGCCACTTCACTGGCCTGTGTGGCCTCAGTGCTTGTCATATTACCTTGCAAAATGCTTTGGAGTGCCTTGAAGTTGGAAGGCACCACCAATCACTCAGATTGTAGTTCATATAAATAAAGCCCAATTGAGTTTGACATGCCACCTTTTAATCAAATGGTGTAGGGACAAGGGAAGCTTGGGAAATCTACTCCCTGGACAAGTCTGAGCCTGGTCTTTTAACCCTTGAGATGAATTTGGGTACAAGAGATAATGCAATGCATGGCACATATGTGGGCCCCAAAACCTGAGTGCACCTGCATATGGACCATGCAAAGAGCAATTGGAAAGGATGACCAAGAGATTAAGCAATAGCCTCTAATACACTATAGAACATCCTGCACCTGCCCATTTTGGAAGCCTGTAGAACTGGGGGGTGGGGCAGAACATAGGGGGCCTTTGAAGAAAAAAAATAGATAGTCCTTGCAAGTGGTGAATTCCAGCATAGAGCAGTAAGCATACTCCTAAATGTATGCCTGTGGGTAACTAATGGATAGATAAACAGAGCTGGGGTGAGGAGAAGGAGAGAGGTAATATTTACTGAATGGCATGTATGTGCCTGATGCTGGATCTGATTTTCATTCTCACACAAGGAAGGCAAGATGGGTTTGTTAAATTCCAGTTCAAAAGATATGATAAGTGAAGTTCAGAGAAGTTAAATAATTTGCCTGGGGTCACACTGTTAGTGACTATAATTCAAATCTAACAAGTTTCAAAATCCATTATTTTTTCCATTAAACCAGGCAGCTTTCCCAGAAACATTCTAGAAGAATTCCCTATTATGCCAAATGTGGTGATGATCTTTAAAAGGGTGTCTACATCAGAAAATATTCTACTAACCACAAATATTTTTCAGAGGTTTTTTAAAGTATCCATCCATATAGATGCAATAATAAATAAAATCTATATTAAAGCCATTTCCATCACCAAGAAGTGTGTTTTTCAAACAGGCAGCCCCACTTTGAATGAAAGCATCCAAACTTTATGGCTCTTTTTCTGCACTTGCCCTAGCTTGACTTGCCCCTAGGAAGCATATGGGTAGCAAAATAAATAAAGTGAACATTAATAAATACTTATAAAGCATAAATCATGATTGCCTTCCAGCAAGGATGTACACATATAGGCAAACATCACACATGGCACTCCATTACGCACTAAATTTTACTGTCTACTGACTGATCCAGTGTGGTCCAATAGAAAAAGCAATAGATTAAAATGGGGACAACTCAATATTCAGAAATAAAAGGCATTCTTGTACATGAAAAAATGAAATACCAGAAACAGAAATCAGAAAAAAAATCCCATTTGCTATAGCAACAAGAAAAATAAAGTATCTAGGAATAAACCTAACCAAGGAGGTAAAACACCTATACTCAGAAAACAACACAAAACTAAAGAAAGAAATTAAGAAAGACACAAACAAATGGGAGCATATACCATGTTCATGGATTGGAAGAACTAACATCATCAAAATGCCCACACTACCCAAAGCAATTTATACATTCAAAGCAATCCCTATTAAAATAGAAACGATATATTCACAGATATAGAACAAACATTTCAAAAATTTATATGGAGTCATAAATGACCCCGAATGGCCACAATAATTTTGACAAAGAAGAACAAAGTAGGAGGGACAACAATACCTGACATCAAATTATATTAAAAGGCTACGGTCATTAAAACAGCATAAGTAATAGCATACGAACAGATATATAGATCTGGTCTGTTACTGGCATAAGAACACACACATAGATCAGTGGAACAGAATAGAGAGCCCAGAAATAAACCCAAGCCTCTATGGTCAACTAATATTTGACAAAGGGGACAAGAGCATAAAATGGAGTAAAATGGCCTCTACAACAAATGGTGTTGGGAGATCTGGACAGCTACAAGCAGAAAAATGAAACTCGACCACCAACTTACACCATATGCAAAAATAAATTCAAGATGGATAAAAGATATATATATATATATATA
>PVIA01019311.1:0-10807 GCA_004024845.1 Tonatia bakeri | reverse complement strand
TTCTCCTTCCTTCCTTCCTTCCTTCCTTCCTTCCTTCCTTCCTTCCTTCCTTCCTTCCTCCCTCCCCCCCTCTCTCCCTTCCTTCCTCTCTTCTCTTGAACTTCTTCCTCTCTTTCACATGAACCACATATGGACACATGTATGAGACTCCTGTGTGAAGATGGATGCAGAGTAGACTGATGAGTTTAAAAATAAAGGGACACCAAGGATTCCTGTAATCCCTAAAAGCTAGGAGACAGGAATGAAGCAGATTCTTCCTCAGAGTCTCCAGAAGGAAGTAATACTGCACACATTTGGATTTCAGACTCAGCTTCAGAACCGTAGGAGAGTTCATTTCTGTGGTTGTTTGCTATCCAGCTGGGGGTACTTTGCTATGGCAGCTCTAGGACACTAGTAACCACATTAGCTGCAAAGCTAAACCAAGTTTTCCATGTGGTCCTGCCTTGTCATTTACCAGAATATTGCTGCTGTAAAAAGTAATAACCCAGCTTGCGGCCAGTGCATATTTTTATAAACTAGTCTTATAAATGTTTCTAGTGTTGAATATAAAGGAAGCATAGAGCTCTAATTATCAAATATAATTTAGTTTAATAAACTACTTTTTGTACAATATATTGATAATAAGTTGTAAAGAAGAAACTCCTAAGTCACTGTGTTATTTATTTGGTGGCTAAATGAAAGAGTCAGAGTTTTTAAAATAAAGTTACCTTGAGTATGGCTTTTTTTTTTTTTTAGCTTAGAAGATATGACCAGTTGAGATTTCAGCTCTTACAAAATTGGTTTTATTTTTATTTACATTTTTTGGCCTTCTCATAAGTGTTACTCCTAGAGTTGAAGGATTTTGAAGCACCACATGATGGAAAAATACAAGGGGTGGACACCAAGTCCATGTGTTTTTCAGATGATGAAACTGAAACTCCCCACATAACAAACTAGAGAAGAAATGGAGCCCTAACCCAGGTCACCATGTCTCCTGTCATGGTCATACTGCACTTTAGCTTTCATTAAGTTCACATCTGGAAGATCGAAGCCTCTTCAGTTGTCTGGATTTAATTTTTTAGCAATAATAAATATAATTTTAATGTAAGATCTGAAACTAGGGTGAGTATTAATTATAAATTAAAGAATAAGAAAATGTTTTAATAAAAATGTATCTGTGTTGTTTTGTGAGATATTTTTTGTTTTGCTTTAGTATCTGGTTTCTCCCCAAAGTCAGTTTTACTGAATGTGAAGAAAAAAATCCTTTTTTTTTTTTTGCTTTGTACATTCTGGAAAATAAGCATGGAACTGTCATTTTAGTCATCATCAATTCTAAATTGTTAATTATTTAAGAATTTTGGACAAGAATGCAGATACTATGAGAATGACAGGCTCTAATAAGGAGTTAGAAGATTTCACCACTTAGGATAAAAGCTAGAGATTAATGGGGAATAATCCTTCATTAAAATTTGTCCTGGAAATTAAAATTATTTTTAAGTGTTAAAATCAACCTCAAAATACATTTAAAATATATGAGCATTTGACTTCTGTCCATGTTGCCTTAAAAAAGACACAGAATGAACCTCAGATCTCTGAATTTGTGTTCACCAGACATTAATCAGAGAAAACTAAACCACAAAGCTGACAGCCAAGGACAATCTATCAGTTTAAAGGCAAATAAAGAAATGATTCACATTGTTAGCATGAAGGGAAAAAAATATACAATGACCCCAACACAGAAAGGATATTTAAATATAATTGATGGCAACTGAGTTTTAAGAATATGTTGTTAATTTTAAAGGAAAATTTCAATGTTGGTGCAATGTTTTATTCCCTAGAAATTGTTTAAGAAAGAATTAAGTGATTTAACAATAAATTTATTATTTCACCTACAAAGTATTCTTTGTATATTGGTATTGCTATGCATTTAAGATTCATAGCAAGTGTCATCAAAATATTGTCATTTTCCTTCCATATTTTAAATACTATATTCCTAAAGGGCAAGATCAGAAGAACATCTTGCATTTCTAATCTTAATATTTTATATAAAAGAAAGCACTTTAATTCCCTCCAGAGTACTTAACAGACTAACAAAGAGTATCCTGTATCATCTTTTACTACTGAAGTTATATGTAAGTTAGATACAGATGTGTGGGACAAGACTTTCTAAAAAAATGAGGAAATATGCCAGAATTCTAAAATATCTAGACATAACACAGTTTTTATTGTTTGGAACCACAGCATTTCTTTGTCTAAAAATAGATAATAGGAGCAACCCCTGATGATGACTGATCATGAAGAGAAACCCTATGATCATAGAGACACTATGAAAAGATCTAGAAGGAAGTAATTATGCTGGTGAAGGAATAAGAAATTTAAGTCAGGCAGTTGTGAAATGTTCTCTTTATAGATCATCTTGATAATTATGTGACATGCACAGACAATCACTTTTTAAGAAAATTGATTCAGAACAAGATGTTTGAAATAATGACTGATAATAAGTATAAATTTAGAGGTAATTTCAGCAACTTCTTTGTGAAAGTTCTATACTAAATAATAAATATATTTTTATATTTTAAAATTATATTAAAATTTAGCCATAAGTAATAATGAAATTGTGATACTGAAATCTGCTTATTAAGACTTAAAAATAGTTGAGGTTGTTAATATTTGCAATGTCATTCATATGGATTATTATGAAGTAAAACAGACTTATTCTCTCCTAAGAGTACTATACACATGTAATATACAATATAGAGTTTTATTGGACTGAAGGATTAATTTAATGTTTTTTAATTAATTTATTTTTAGACAGAGGGGAAGGGAAGGAGAAAGAGAGGGAGAGATGCATCAGTGTGTGGTTGCCTCTCATGCACCCCCTACTGGGGACCTGGCCTGTAACCCAGGCATGTGCCCTGATTGGGAATCAAACCAGTGACCTATATTTTGCAGGCTGGCTCTTAGTTCACTGAGCCATACCAACCAGGGCTAATTTAATGTTTTAAGATTATTTTCAGCCTTAAGAGGTTTGATAAAAGTAAATGACTAGCCAATGTGGAAAAGAGAAATACAACTGAATCCATATTACATTAAATTCAATTTAATATTAAGTGAGCCCTGACAAAATCCAAAGCTATTATGGACATAAGCTTTAGCTCATGCAATCTTAGTCAAAAAAGATACTAAGGACAAGGAGAAAGAGTTGTGGATGCAAAGCATTATTAGGAGAATAAATGATTAGTTATTAAACTAAAAAAAAATCTGTGACCAGTAGAGAGCTACTCTAGGACATGCATCCAACTATGCAAGTGGCCCCTTTCCATTCTCTCTCTCCATTATCTCTTTCCGTTACTGCTATTGGTGGTGACAGAGGAAAATCAGAATTCCTAGCAAATCAAGTATATTCCGCCAATCTCTTAGAATTATATGGTGAATTAACACAAAATGACTTCAGGGAGTGCTTAATAGTATAAGCGACTTAAGAAGTGAGTAAAAAAGAAAAACAAACAGAAAGGCAGGAATGAGAAATAAAAAGAAGGGTGCTAAGGGAGAAGGGGTGGGAAGCAGGGAGAGAGGGAAAGGGGGTGGGAATAGAAATAAAGGGTGTCACTCTCCTGAATCAGTGAAACTGCCTGCAGTTCCTCTATGCTCAGGATTCTAATCCAAACTAAGACTATAAATTTCATTCTCATTAAGAGGAAATTGACACATTTCCTTCCAATATCATAGTAAAAGAGCTTGCCTGGTTCTTGAAGTCCAAATATCTCTGTTAGAATCCTGGCCTCACCAACTATTTCTTGTGTCATTGGGGATATTATCTGTGCCTCAATTGTCTCCTTAGCAATGTAGATAAAACAATTATACTTATTATTGAGCTTTTGAGATGAATAAGTAAATTAAGTGTTCAAAAATATTCAATCATCACTAGACATTGTTCATCACTGGTTTATCTGTGAATCACCTGATATCCTGTATCACATGAACTTTCTCAAATTGTAGATTGCAGAGTAAATCCCATTTGATTTGTCAGTATATATTACTGACTAATATATAAAAGTGAATTTAACTTTTTCTAAAAGAAAGAAGTGCCTTTTGGCTTTGCTTCCTTGATCAATTGAGCATTCACTGTGATAATTTGGGATACCCAGGTGACAGCATTGTTTAATGTAACCAATGTATAATTGCTAAATAACCTTGAGATATTTCAGCAAGACACTTTCCTTAATATGGTATTAAATCAGGCTTTAGGGAATAAACAGACAAGCCAGAAACACTTTTGGAAATAAATAGAATGTGATTTTTTGTTTCCATAAACTGATGCCAATGTAGTCTTCGGGGTTTTTTTTTTTACAAATATTTTTTGACAAAAATGTTTTTAACAAGGCTTGTATCAAACCCAAATTTTCCAAAGAAAGCAATTATGATCTACCAAGTAAACAAGTGCTGAAACATCTTATAAATCATTCCATTTCCTGAAGGTTCTTATTTATTATGCTATAAAGCATACTCTGTTATGTATTTTTACTTTCTCTTTCACATTGCTTTTTCCATTTTAGGATCTTATAAGGGTCTGGATTGTTCCATACTAAAACAAAGTATCAGTATGAAATTTCAAATCTCATTTTAATTAATTATAGAGAGATAATTATATGATTATTTTCCCAAAATGCAGATGTTCATCATCTTTTAGATAAAACACCCAAAATACACAGATCAGTTATTTTTATTATAAAATACTGCATGGTTAGAAGAAATCTGTACATTAGAAAAGTGGAGAAAATTAAAATACTTTTTTAAAAGGTCAATAAATATTTAGGTCCAAATCTTATGTCTTTGCCCTGAATTTATGGAAAAATGGTGGATGTTTATAGGAAATTCAAGTTGACATGACAAATTATCATAAAACCTTAAAAATCAGGAATTTTCAGCAAGCTTTAAAATGAAATATTTCACAGGTGAAATAATAAGAATTTAAGGCCATAATAGATGATCTAGCTTTCAAGTTACAGTTTTACTTCTAGGGTGGAATAGGGAAAAATTTAGAACTGTGAACACTTTTTTTCCTTCCCCATTAAGTTTATGCTAGTTATAAAAATCTATGTCCAAAATTTTATCTTAAATTCCTTATGAGATCCTACCTTTGCTTCTGAGTTCCTATCTGCATATAGAATTTAGACAGTCAAGATGGACCTTTAAACCTGTTTCTGTGAAAAATAGTATATATTCTGGTATTGCCATCATACTTAAGCTTTTGTTTTCATTTGAATATATGGAACTGTATTTTGCAGTCTATCTAATCTGATCAAAGAAAGGAAGAACAGAATGGTGTGAAGAGCAGCATCAAGAATATAGCTAAAATCTAAGTCCAGCAGCACCACCTTCACACTGTAGAAAACTTACTGGGTAGATTTATCACTCTATGCATTAGCTCCATATCCTAAAATTGGTAGTCAATTTATAATTCATCAGGTTTGCAGATGTTCTAAGTGAGCCTCTAGATGTCTGCTTTTCAGTTCAATATGTAGTTGATGAGTTGTTGGGCACTCAATGTAGACTAGCTTGTGAGGTAGAAACTCTGAGGGAGCCCAGAAATTAAAGCCCCCACACTTTCATCAATTTTCTGCTGAGAGTCTTACAAAGTTTCCTCTGTAAAGATCAGAAAAAATGTCCTTGTGCTTTTAGGTGGGGAAAGAAAAAGTGACTGTATTGAAATACAACCCAAACACTGTGCTTCCTTAACAAGATCGGTGCACAGGAGAAACTGAGACTGAGACTTAATCATAGGACTATAGAATATTTTCCTTCCCCCACATCAATAAGTCTCCTGTATAATAACAGGGGATTACAAATAAAACAAATGCAAACCTCAAACTCTAAGGAGTCCCTAAGAAATCCCCAAAGCAACAAGAGAGTCAGAAATAAGAAGACTCAAGGAAAATTTAGCCTATGACACCACAGTTACAGGAAATAGTGAACATAGCCTAACTTGCAGCCAGATCAGCATAAAACCTCACACTAAAGGCTTGTCTACTTCTTTTCCTTTTTACCCAATACATTATATCCAGCTTTCAACAAAAACATTACAATTCATGCTGAAAGACAGAAAACAGGATTTGAAAAGACAAAGCAAGTGTTCTGAGTCAGAAACAGATACAAATAATACAGGAATTTTGGTATTATCAAATGAGGAATTCAAATAACTATAATTAACATGCTATGGTCTCCAATGGAAAAAGTAGACACCATACAAGGACAGGCGGGTAAAAAGAACAATGGCAACTTTAAGAAATAATTAAAATGAAACATTATATATTTCAAAAAATCTAATAGAAGTAAAGAATGTTTTGAAGGGCTCATCAATAAACTGGAAAGAGCTGAAGAAAGAATAAGTGAGTCTGAAGATATGTCAACAGAAATTGCCAAAACTGAAAAAGAAACAAACAAAAAAAAAAGAAAATATAGAACAAAATATCAAAAACAAACTATGGGAAAATTACAAAGGGCATGAAGTACACATAATACTAGAAGGGGAAGAACGAGAGAAAGAAAACAAGATAAGCATATATAATAATAGCTGAGAACTTTTCAAAATAATGATGGACACAAACCCATACATATGTAGCTACAGAACATCAAACAGGACATATACCAACAATTTATATCTATGTGTAACATATTTAAACTAAAGAAAATTAAATATAAAGAAGAAACATTGATGGGTGCTTAGGTTGCTTCCAACACTTGGCTATAGTGCCCATCAGTAAATCAGTGGATCAAAAAGCTATGGTACTTTTACACAATGGTATACTGCAAGGTAGAAAGAAAGAAGGAGCTCCTACCCTTCACAACAGCATGGATGGATCTGGAGACCATCATGCTAAGTGAAATAAGCCAGGCAGTGAAATAGAAATACCATATAATCTCACCAGTAAGGGTAACCTAATAAAAAAACAACAACAAGCAAAATATAACCAAAGACATTGAAATAAAGAACAAACTGACAGTAACCAGAAGGGAAGGGTAAGATAGATAATGGGAGAAAATAGCAGAAGGGTCATCAAGGAACAAGTATAAAGGACACATGGACAAAGCCAAAGGGTATAAGATTGAAGGTGGGATGCTGAGAGGGGGTGCTGGTGTAAGGAAAATGGACTGGTGTAGGACAATTGTACTTGGACAACAAATAAATAAATAAATAAATAAATAAATAAATAAATAAATAAATAAAAGAAGAAACATTGAAAGAATCGAGAGGGGAAAAAATCTTACTTATCAAGGAATAGGAAAAAACATATTGGGCTTTTCTTCAGAAACCATGAAAACAAGAAGAAAGTGAAGGCAAATATTTAGTGTTGCAAGAAAAAAAATATACTAATCTATATTTCTATATTATTATTCAAAAGTAGAAAAACAAGGACTTTCTCAGAAAAATAGACGAGCTTTTGTGTGTGAGTGTATAGAAAGTATAGAAAAATATAAGGCATAACTGAATTATTATTTAATAAATAGAGGCTATTTGTCATAACAAATAAAATAAAATCCAGTAATCATATTTTCTGCAACCATGTGCTGAGCACCATACTGTGCATTTTTGTATAATTTGTACTTAAGCTTCATCAATCCTTCTTACAGTTAAGTAAATTAAAATAAAGAAATTTAAATTAATCTTAAGCATTTAAAAAATGAAATTGAGGATATCCCATTTTCAAAGGATATAGAGATAACTCATAAATTATAGAATAAGAAATATTTAGTTAATATTAACTGTATATACAACATATAATTATATTTAGAGGTTCTAAAATAAGTGACTTCATGTTTAACAGATTCTCTTGAAATATATACACTCATATAAAAAGTAATGCTGTCAAGTCAACATCCACTGGTAGCAAAATATTGTGATTCCATTTATCTGAATCTGACTGCTTAGTTCATACTTTGACATCAACCTCTAGCCTTTTCAACCTTGGATCTTCAGGGGAAATCCATAAATCAGAAAATTATTTGAGCACCATATTCCAATTTTTCAGAGAATTAACTAAAGACATGACAATTTGAGGAGCATTTGTTCATAGCTGAATAGCTGGGTTTTGACCTCCTCCCATCTCCCTCTCCCAAGCTGTGCAGTAGCATTAAAAATTAGGGCTGCACATGTGATGATGTGCAGTCCTGCAATCAGTGAAGAGGGAACATGAGATGTGGAGTTCCTCAACAAGTCCAATTCTGAGAACACTATTACCTTGACCAAGTCCCTGGAAATGTTCGTAAACCAGGTACTGTCATTATTGGACCTGACCAAGGGCTTGCTTCATAGGAAAACCCTATCCACAAGGCATTTGTCATAATAACACAGTGGCCATTATCTAACATCATGTCCGTCTAGAGCAGTAGGTTCAAAAAAGAGCTACCCAAAAACTTAAAAGGAAGATCTAGGGGAAAAGATATATAGCGATAGCCTTAAAAGTTCTGACATGTCATTGGGAAGCTACAAAAACATAGACATGGGAAGGGTTATGTGCCCACCCAGGAAATAACTGACAGGGTTTAGATCTCCCATCTCTGGCTGACCTCAATGTCTGAGCAAGAAAAGAGTAAAAGCTCAGAAAGAGTTATAAACTGCTTGTTTAAGGCATGGCAAAATACACACACAAGGAGCCCTTCAGCAAAGGCTGCAGAAATTATTGATTCAAAATGTAAGGAAATCTTTGACCAGTCATTAACTGGCCATTAATTAACTGAGCAGAGCCTTCTTCAGCCACAAAAGAAATATAAATTTTGTAGAATTAATCCAGGGAGGTCACTAATAAAAATATAAAATATAATAGAATCACAAAATAAAAGTACAAATAAAAATAAACCCTGAAAAAAGAAAGATATGATTTCTAGAGTTGCCACATATTTTCTAAAATGTCTAGTTTCTACAAAAAAAATATGAGATAGGAAGAGACACAGGAATGCACAATCTGCAGACTGTGGGACATGGGGAGCAAGCAGCAGAAGCTAACCCTTGGAAGACATAGATGATGGACTTACTGGACCAAGAATTTAAATCATCTATTAAAAATATGTTCAAAGAACTAAAGAGAGCTATGCCTAAATAAATAAAAGAAAATATGATAACATCTTACCGAAGCCAGAAAATCTATACAAAACAACAGAAATTTTAAAAGACAGCTAAATAGACACTCTGAAGTTGTAAAGGACAGTAACTGAAATAAAAAATTCTTAGAGGGCTTCAATATCCCATTTAACTTAGGACTATGCATGGAGGCCAGAAGGCAGTAAGACAATAAGTTAAAGTGCCCCCCCCCCAAAAAAAAAGTGTTTGTCCATCATGAATAGTATATTGAGCAAAATTGCTCTTAAAAATTTAATGAATGAAGTCAAAATCAATACACTCCCCGATAAACTATGAGAGAATTTGCTACTTGCAGAACTATCCTACAAGAAATACTAGAGTCCTCCATGCAGAAATGAAAGGATACCAGGTATTAACTTAAATATTTAAGAAAAACAAAGCACACCAGAAAAGATTATTAAATATAAAAGAGTACAATCGTATTTTTCACAACTGTTTTCTCCCTCATCTAAAAAATAACTACATAAATCAAAAATTATAAAATGATAACAATGGACTTAAATGTATAAATGTGCAACCTGCATAGCACTGATAATAAAATGAAATGGGTATGTCTGGGCTCCTACAATTCAACTCACTAATCTCATCAAAAATGTCGAACAAGAAATAAATAAAAAATAAAAACTTCCACAGTCATTTTAAAATCACTCTATTAATGTTCATGAGATTCTAGTCTAAATCTAATTCCAATCATTTTAATTTCTCATTAAACCAAATGATGTTCTATCTTATACCACAGTTGAACAGATCCTTAGTGAGAATTCACCATTTACATACTTAATATGAATTTGACATTATTCTTCATTGTAATGACTAAATCAGGCTACTATTTATTACTGGGAAGGCTACTATTGAGACATTCTGTGTGTGATTTCAAACAAATCTGTGAAAAAATATTACCTATTAAATCATCCATATGCCTGATAAAATTTTTTGGGAGGGATTACATGGCAAAAAAATGCTACTTGTTAAAAGAAGTTAACTATTTTTACTTGACTATGAATACAGGTACAGCTTTAGAAGACCTAGACACAATAACTAACACTTCAAAATTAAAATATTCTCCTAGTGCTAAAAGGTTTACAATTTAATGATGTATGATAGAGAGACAGAATATTTAAAATGTTATAAATAAAGAGATCATCATTTATTTATAACATCAAATATTAACAGCTTAAAAATTAAACAATTCTAAAAGGAAGATTTAAAAGAGTTTAAAGCAAAATGCCAAGTAATTCTGAATTTTGCAATGTATTATTGATATTTTAGGTAATCAGCTTGTTACCTTTGAAATGAGAAAAATATATGAACTTATTTGCTTTATTCTTCATAGGAACATAATTCTTCAGGCTTATTAAGGTAGCATCTATGAAGATGCTGAATCTAATATATCTGCTTAAAATAATATTGTAAAGAAAAATTTTATAGTATATACATTTCTAGACAAATCAAATATATTCTTAAGATATTTGCTATTTAAAAAAAAAATGGATTCCAAATGTTGAGAGCAGTATTCAGCTTCAAGGTCTGAACACTGCTCTCAACATTCCGGAGAAGGTCTCTTTCTCCCCTTCCAGAAGCTCTTCCAGACTAAATGTAGCAATTTGACCAGTTCCATAACTTCTTTGAGTTTCCCTCCCTTCCTTCCTTCCTTCCTTCCTTCCTTCCTTCCTTCCTTCCTTCCTTCCT
>PVIA01019310.1:0-10806 GCA_004024845.1 Tonatia bakeri | reverse complement strand
TTTGCTGCCCCAGCCAGCAGCCTGCAGCCACTCAGAGGCAGGAACTGTCTGCACCTGCACGGGGCACCCAGCTGTACGGGCTGGGCCGGAAACCACGCTGAGTCCCAGGCCTGGGCCTCACCTGGTGCAAAGGGAACCATTAGAACCTCCTCATTTAAAGCAAAAATGCCCAAGAAAGACAAGGAAAATGGGCGCCTCAGGCACGTTAGGAGTCTGCTGTCCTTCTTGGCCCATTGTTTCACGTGGAAAGGAGCCTTTAAAAAGGTCTTTGATCCACACAACAGAAAGCAGATTACGGGAGGCCAGAGGCTGAGGGTGTGGGTAGAGGGGTAGACTGCTGGATGAGGTTTCATGTCAGGCGTGATGGCACATCCTGGAACCAGAAAGAGGCAGTGGCCACAGACCCTGATTGTGCTAAATGCCACTGGAGTGTGCACTTAAAAATTGTCGCTCTTTTGCTATGTAAATTTTGTCTCAATTTAAGAAAAAATTTAAACATGCCTTTGAAATGGGTCCAAAGCGTGATGTGGGGCTCAGAGTCTGCGATAAGTCAGCAAATGTTTGCTGAGCACCCCGGAGGCGGAGGGCCCCTCACTGTGTGAGCTCCCCTGCGGCCTGGCGGGCCTCCCTGCAGCCTCCGCCTGCTTCCCTGGGGCAGGTGTTACCCACCGCCCGTCCCCTGCAGTTGGCTGTGACGCTCCCACCCTTCTCCTGGGTAGCCCATTCTCCCTCCCCTCCATCTTCAGGGTCCCCTGCCAGCCTCGCTGACCTGTGTCCCTGCTCCAGGTGCCCCCTCCAGGGAGGCCCTTCCAAAGCACAGAGCTGCCCACACTTCTCCTGGTCAGAGACCCTCCATCCCATCCCTGGCTCCTAGCAAGGTTCAACCCCTCAGTGGGCACTGGAGGTCCTCCTCCCCTCCCCCGTCTGTCCAGCGTCTACCCTCTATTCCGCGCGTGCACGTGCCAGCTGTACTTGTCCCCACCCCCAACACCCTCTCGGCTGCCTCTCCTTTCCTGGATTGGTGGGGACACAGTCACGACCTGTGCCCACCCCACCAGGGCCACGCCCACACGGAGCCCGGTGGGTGAACATTCTCACATCGGAGTACGTAGCCCAGAGCCGCCAAGTCACTGCTCGATGAATCACCCGCCCACTGGTCCCTCCCTGGCTCTCTACAGCAGAACCAGGGTCGCTAGAGGTGAACTGAGAGGGTCCCCGTGAGCTGGGCCGGCGCTGCCCCCACCTCCAGCTGCTCGTGAATCCAGTCCAGGAAGGAGGTGATTCGGGTGTAGACCCCAGGCTTGTTCACGTCCGCACAGCCAATGCCGAAGCTCGTTGCTCCCACCAACTTCCACAGCCTCCTCTCCTGACACACCAGGGGTCCCCCGCTGTCTCCCTGGACAACAAGGAAAGAGACTGAGGGCCCCAGAAGAGGCGCCACCACTGCTGTCCCTCGTCCCAGTGCAGGGTTCCCTGTCACTCCATCACGAATGCCGGCATGAGGACGGCTCTGCAGTCACCCCCCAGCCCTTCCAGAACTGACTCAGCATTGCTGACAGTGGTCCTTTATCCCTCAGGGTGGTCGCCTCAGCCGTCTCCCTGCCAGATTCCCCACACACTGAACCCATGTGGGCCAGGGTGGCTGTGTGCAGCCGAGGGAGCTCTCTGAGGGAGGGTCTGTCTCCCTGGCCAGGGGCGTTAGCTGACCTCTGGACCCGGGCAGAACGGGGGTCTCACCCACTGTGGCTTTGGAGACCCACACTCACAGGTTCCCACCTGCTTTCCACCTCTTCCGTCCCCCGCAAACTCTGAGAACCCGGGTCAGGAGGGAAGCACCCTCGAGACCCCCTCCTTCCGCCCGGCGCCCAGGCGCAGTGGGAGCGCTGGATAAACAGGGCTGGCCGGGCAAGGACATGATATCTTGAGCAAACTTCTTTCCCACACCCTGTAAATTTGCTTTTCAGCCAGCCACAGGGAAATGCTGGCAGGGATCTGCCCCACGGGCTGGGTCACCCTAACAGAGCCTCGCCTTGCCTGCTGCCACGGCCCCTGGAGGTCCCCACGGGTCCCCACCTGGCAGCTGTCCACACCACCTTTCAGGTAGCCGGCGCAGACCATAGAGGGGGAGATGATGCCGCCGTACACGTCCTTGTGGTTGCAGATCTTGTTGGAGATCAGGGGCACGGCTGCGTGGTTGAGGACCGGGGAGGCGTCACCTGTGTTGGAGGGCGGGGGGTGTGCAGTGGGGGCTTCAGAGGGCTGGGGCCACACCCCTGACATTTGGATGGCAGAGACGGCCACGCTGGCGAGTGGACGGTGGGGGTTCTGCCACCAGCACCCGCTGGCCCTAGGGCTCTGTCCCTACTGATGTCCCACGCAGGCCCTGCTGCTTTAGGGCAGAGCCCCCCTCTTCCCTACGGGGGCCAATGTGGGAAGTGGTGGGGACAGCTGTCACCACCATGGACCTCCCAGGGGCCTCCACTGGGTCAAACACTTGCTCACACCAGCCTGTTTGGTTCTCAGAGCAACCCAGGTCACAGAAGGGAAACTGAGTCTTTGGAAGGTCACACACAGCCCTTGGAGAAACCTTGGGGTGGTCAGAAGGAAAATAGCCCCCCCAAGCACCCACATTCCAATCCCCAGTACCTATAACCATGTCATTTTACATGGCAAAAGGGACTTTGCAGATGTGATAAGACCTTGAGATGGGGACATGATCCTGGGCTGTCCGGGTGGACCCTGAATGTGATTACGAGGACCCTTGGAATTTTCAGAGGAGAACATGTGAAGACGGAAGCAAAGGTCGGAGAGGAGAGACATGGAAGAGGCTGAGCTGCTGGCTGTGAAGAGGAGAAGGGGCCACAAGCCCAGGAGAGCAGGCGGCCTCTGGAATCTGGAAAAGGTGGGGAACTGACTCCTCCCCAGAGCCTCCAGGCCCCGGCATGTTGGTGAAGGTCTCCTCGTGGAGGCCTAGAAACAGTTCTGCTTTATGCTTTATTTCTCGCCTGAGAAAATCTGCGATTCCACCACCCAGGACAGATGGAACCGTGAACCGTGACCCACAACGACCGGCTGACTGAGTGGACTCGTAGCCCCCTACAGGGACGTGTGGGTGTCCTGCGGGAACGTGACACTGGGACGGGGGGAGGGGAACGAGTCGGTGTGGACATCCACCCCAGCCCCCTCGGTTCTGGGCTCCCTGGACTCAGAATCTTGGTCTCGGACCACTGACCTCCTTCCTCGGTGGCCCCCCATCCCGACGTCCAGCACATTTTCCCATCAGGAAAGTTCTCTTCGGAGTTGGGCAGACACACTGGCTGGATCATCTCTGTGCAAAGAGGAAACAACTCTCAGACCCAGGAAAACAACCGATCTCATCGGCGCTCACCCCTCTGAGGGCGCTGGCGAACTCCCGAAGAAAGGCCAAGCCCTTGGTCATCGGCAAGCTATGAGCTCAGAGCCAGGACCCCTCCCCCACCGGGGCCCTAAAACTTCAGATCCACCCTAGACGGTGGCTACTTCAGCAAGTCCAGACCAGGGGTCAGCATATCTCCTGGAACAGGCCAAATGCTAACTAGCTTAAGCTTTGTGGGCCAAGTGGTCTCCATGGCAACCACTCAGCTCTGCCACAGCAGCACAAAAGCAGCCACAGGCCGTGGTAAACAAGTGGGTCTGGCTGTGTTCTGATAAAACTTTATTTATAAAACAGGTAAAGGGTCAAATTTGGCCCATGGGCCCCAGTTTGCCCACTCCTGGTCCAGGCTGTGGTACAGAACACACCTCCCTGTCCGTCCTGACAGCCCTGGAGGCAACAAGCTTCCCTGTCCCTGTGGGCTGTCCCGTAAGCCCCCACCACAGTCAGTGTCTCGGCTGTCATGGGACTCTCGAGTGACAGTCCAGCATGTACTACGCTTCTCTGGGTGTGACAATAATGGAAAGCAGAGGAAGACTACGGGAAGGGTCCGTTTTAATTTTATCACAGTACAAATGTTGACACTTCATTTGGTACGACCAAATATCATGCAGAATAATTAGCCCATGAGCATCACCGCTTCAATCCCTCTCTGTTTCTCGAGAAGCCTTCGTCTCAGAGTGCAGCATGCGGAGCGTGGTATGCAGAGTGTGGCGTGCACCGAGTGGGGACCCCTCGGAGGATCCCCCAGGTCAAACCTGCCCCTGTCCTGGGCCAGGACTCCGCTCCAATACGGAGCCACCATAACCCTTGGGAAGGAGGGGGAGGCTACAGCTGACGTGGGAGTAGGCTCATAAAACTTTGTTTGCAGATGCGAAAAGTTTGACAGTTCTGTCCGGTGTGGTTTTTTGTGACCTCCAGAGGTCAGGTCTTGACATCTCCTATGTGAAGAGAAACAGGGCCTGCCGAATTGGGAAAGAATGTTCCTGAGTATTCTGGGGAGCTGAAGATGCCAGGATCTCCCAGATCATAAAGAAACGGCTTCAGGAAAGACCGCACTGCACCCAGCTGGCTGGCCTGGGAAGCACCTGCTTTATCAACCAAGTCTGAAGCACTGGGCAAGTGAGTGGCACTGGCAGGGGGCCTCACCACAAAGCTCTTTGTGCCCACAAGCCAGAGACGTCCTTTCACCACCTACAGGCACACCAGGTGGCCTGCCCGGGGCACGTCCCTTTTATTTCCAGGTAGCACCCCCAGGGAGAAAGTGGCACCCGTGGGAGCCCCAGAGGGACCAGGCAAACCAGACTGACCAACGTGGGGCCTCAAAGTCTCTAAAACCAAATCATCATCAAGACCTGCATTGTGACCCTGATCGGGGGTCTCCTGCTACAGCAGAAGATGTACGTAGGACCCAGTGACCCTTAACCGCTCGCCCGAACATCCAGAATATGACGGAAGGCTTCTCATCATGCCAAGAACCAGGAGAACCCCCACTTTCATGGGGAGAGAATCAGCGAGGCCAAGACTGAAGTGAGTCAGATGTTGGATTACCGGACACCTGGAAAGCGCTGTCATCACCATGCTTCGACAAGCAGTGACTAATCCTCTCAAAACAAATGAAAGCAACAGAACGGCAAAGAAACCCAGGCATACCATTGAAGGAGAGCGGCTCCGCCAGCTTCATGAGGGCAATGTCATTGCCCAACCTCTTCGGCTTGTACTTGCTGTGATAGATAATTTTTTCCACCAGGTGGGAAGGGGCTGGACTGTCCAGCAGGGAAACCAGGCCCACCTGGATGGCCCACGACTTGGGCAGGTACAGGCTGCAATGAGAAGACTGAGAGGTAAAGCAGGAAGAACCCAGTCTGGACCACAGGCGGCCCTGGCCCAGCGCCAGGGAGACGGCCAACACGTCAGGGCCCTGCTTCCCCGTGTTCGAATCCACCTCAGTGCCCCCACCCAGCAGAAGCACAGACCCACCCCACAGATTGCCTACAGTGGCCTCCCTCCCTGCACCTCGGAGGGAGGTGAAAATGACACGGAGTAAAAATAACCGAGTATTTTCTTCTATGCTAATGTCCCCTGAGAGAGAGAGACTGCCCTACGTGGAGACTGTCCCCACCCACCCTGCAGAGTCTCCCACCTTCCCGGTACAACCGGGCCCGCCACAGGTAGCTACAGGGTGGTAGGTCTAAGACGTCTACGCTGCTGGGTTTCCTCCTGCGTGAGACCTTCCTCCCCTCTCTTCCTACCTGTTCTCTGACAGCTTCGGCCTAAGACCTACGCAGCCGATGGTGATGGGTGGTTCCTGGTGAGGAGGGAAGGTCCCTCCACACGGACTTTACTGGTGATGATGTGCTCTGTGGCCTGCTCTCTGGACCTGCCACTGACTACCCACACCCACCCTGTTCCGAAGGGCCCGGGCTAGACGGGTCTGCGGGAGATGAGGGCCACCCCCAGGAGGCAGGAGCACTCACTCATAGACACAGTGGGCGGCAGTGACAATCCACACCGGGGTGATGATGGAGCCTCCGCACAAATGGTAGCCCTGGAACTGGAGGCTGGCCTGCCAGGGCCACTGTGCGAGCGCAGACATGTTTCCACCCACGATGCGTGAGCTGTATCCCATCCTCAGACCACAGGCTGCCGGGGGACAGGGTTGGGGGTCCATCGCACAGACCTTTCCCATCCCTGACGTCCTGCCACCCACACAGCGCTCCTCGCCAGGGAACAGAGGGGTGAGGGCAGCTCACACGCGATGTAGGACAAGGGTGTCTTGTAGGGTGTCGTGGGAAGAGTCCATCAGAGCAAATAGCCCGAGGCCGGCAGTGCCCCTCCCCCAGGTGCCCCAGGAGTGCAGGGCGCCTCCCACAGCCCCTCCTCACTAACACAGGTGCTGGTGTGCAGCAGCCTGACTCCTCCAGACCCCACCCCTGCAGCCAGCCTGCTTCCACTCCCCCTCCCCCCGATTGCCCCGATGGTGGGGTCTGGGTCACTGAGCAGCTTGTCACAGCTTTCCCCTGAGGGGCAGGGGGAGGAGAAAGTCAGGCCCCCAGAGCCATTGCAGTGATAGGACAGGACATGCCAGGGTCCAGTCTCCTGCTGAGAAGCCACTCTGGGTCCCCTCCCCCACCTAACAGAGCTCACCCTCCTCCGAGGGAGCGCCCACAGAGCGCCCACCTGGCACCTAGAAGGACGGGACTCCGGGCAGCCAGGGGAGGGGAGGGGAGGGAGGGGCAGGACTCTGGGAGCGAGCCCTTGCTCCCATTGGCCTCTGTGCTTCTGAAACTCTTACCTGTGCACTTCAGGGTGACCACGCGGCCCGAGGCGCATTCTTCCCTGAAGTGGAAAAAGAGTGAGTTCATGCTGAGCACCCGAGGCCTGTGAGGGGCACGTTGTTGAGCTTAATCTTGGGTTAACAGAAAAACAAACTCTATTCCTTTGCTCTTGAATACAGATTACAGTTTTAGTCTATGTCACAGAATTTTTTTTTTTTTGAAAAACCATTCGACGACAGTGGGGTCCTGTGTGAGTGACAGGCACGGAGCATTTCTCAGCTCTGCGGAGCAGATGATCAAAGACGCATTCCACGTTCTGTCACGGGCACTGGGGCGTTTGTGTGTCTGTTCTACCCCGGTGCTCTTCACTGCCCCCGGGGACATGCAGTGCCCGCTGGACGGACGGCAGGCTCCCCTGGCACGAAGTCCTTGCAACCTGGGACATGCCCCTGGGAGAGGGCACCTCCCGCAGCGGAGAGGTGACTGTGCTGGAAATGACAGGTGTTCTGCCCTCATGGGTGGGAGCTGGGCCCCTGCGTTTCTCCTAAGCCAACCGGGTCCTTCTGTGACCCTTCCTGCCCTCAGAGCCCCAGGCCTGCCACGAGACGAGCTGTCCCCGGGGAACGCATGCGTGTCCAGGAGTGGCTATCTGTGACGAGACGGACTAGCTGATGAGCCGTGGTCCCCCAGAGCCTGGAACACCAGGCCCTCAGGGTTTGGTCCAGGTGCCAGGAAGAGCGCCTGGAACCTGGGCCCGACACACCTGGCGTCTCCATTCACCAGGCAGGTGCGCCCTCTCAGCTTCAAGTACCTGAGTGTCATTCAAGGACACTCATTTTACCTTCCTCATGAGTTGTTGAGGAACACACTAAAGGATTTTGTGAACAAACACAGATATGTTTCTCTCTGAATCTTTCTTCCTGACTTCTCCCTCCCTCCCTCCCTCCTTCCTTTGTTCTGAGCACACTGCAGCACCTACTCTTTGAGGTGCAGCACCACGTTTACGATGTACACCCCACTGTTACTCCTTTAACCCCCTCCTCCACCCTCTGTCGGCCACACTGGTTGGCTTGGGGCCAGGCCCCTGCGGCCAGCTGGTGCGCTGCCCAGTCTCACCACCCCCCACCTTGCTCTCTCGTGTTCCCGTGGCACCGCACACAGCTGCACATATGCATCAAGGGTAAGATGGCCGTGCAGCCCGGCTGGCACTCACCTCAGGTACACCGACTGGTGCAGAGCAGTCACCTTGTCGTCTGGCAAGAGGTGGTTGACGGAAACGAAGTCCTCTTGGAACTGCTCCTCCAGCAGGGTCACTCTGAGGGTGTCCGAACTGACGTAGCTGCGAGCACAGGGAAACGCGGGTGTGGCGTGAAATTGACTGTTTCAGACCAGCCTGTGCCCCGGTCACAGCTTTACAGGTGTCCTCCTGAGGGACATGTCCTCGTGTCCCCCCAAACCACTAGTGTGCCCAAGTCACACTATTACAGGTACACCAAGGGGACATCACTGCACTCCCCGAGGCCATCAATGGTTTCCTCTTGCCAACGTGGCAAGACATTCCAAACCCAGTGGAGTCTGGAGTGGTGGACTCGGCCCCACCCCATGGCTCCGCCCATGAGCACAGGCTCGGGGCCCCTGGGCCACTCCTCATGGAGTGGGACCCAGCGGAGCAGCGGCGGTCAAGGGCGGGCTCCGAAGAAAGAGGAGGAAGAACCAAAAGAGGACATGGAAGCCGGCCCCAGAACGGAAGCACCAGGCAAGGAAGAAAGGGATGAGCTGACAGTGAAGGAACTGGGCAAGGCTGAGGGAGAGGGACAGTGCAGTGCAGTGCAGGAAGGACTGTCCCACTAGGAGGGTGGGGTGGACAGAGACCCAAGGGCCGCCCAGGAAGAGCACACAGGTGGAGAAGGAAGGGGTGACTGCGTCCTTGTGCAGAGCAGAGCGAGGCCTGGGGACTGGGGACAGGGGTGGGGTCCCAAGAGGGAAAGGACGGGCGACAAGATGGAGGACGCCCTCTGGCAAGCTCGAAAAAGGGGCTCCACAGGGAACAGGCACCCTACATGTGGCGATGGGATAGAGTGTGTGTGTGTGTGTGTGTGTGAGCACACAGGTGTCTGAAGTGTGTGGTCACGTGTGTGGTGTGTGCACGCATGTGCAGTATGTCCGTGAGTGAATGCTTGTGTGTGATGCGTGTGTGCACACACAGAAGTGGTGTGTGATGTGATGCCTGTGGCATGTGAGCGGGTGTATGTGTCTGTGGTGTGCAGGTGATGTGTGTCTCTGTGTGTACGTGTGTATAGTGTACGTGACTGTGTGTGACGTGTGCGTAGTGTGTGCGGCTTGTGTCTGTGTGCAGAGGACGGTCTACAGGCACTTGAGTGATGATGTTTGCTGCTGTAGCTGAGCCAGAATTGCAGCTGATTTCTGAGTCACCGGGGGAGATGGAGGCAGATCTCAGGGGTGTGGGCTGGGGGGTCTTTGGGGTTTCACTGGCTTCAGAGAAAGGAGCACAGAACATGACCCATCAGATTTGAAGCCAGAGGCTCCTGGGGGACTCAGAGAAGTGAGGCTGCCACCACCCAACATGTTTCCTTGGAAACAAATAGGAATGGTTTCCATGCTCCCCCTTGTCCCTGCACTCACTTCCTGGGAGGCGCGTGTAACTCGGGAGCCTCCCTGCTCTGAACCCAGAATCAAGAGCAAAGAAGGAAGGGTGACAGCCCAGGCTCCCGTGAAAAACAGCAGCTGCTGTGAACCCAAGGAAGGGGCAGGAGAGAGAAGGAGGCCCCACGTTGAGGAGAAAGTGGGCTGTCCCCATGCACGAAGCCCCACGGCCAAGAGCAAACAATGCCAAGTGAAGATTTCACTCCAACGGTTCTTTCCCCCATGTGTTGCTAAACTACTGTGTACAAATAATAGTGCTTTCACCAAGTTGCTGACTGTTTGTACCTGGGGCTCCTTGGAGAGTGTGTGCACGGATGAGGATGTAACCCCCAGGACCAAGCGGGGTGGTGGCTGGAGGTGACTATAGCAGTGGCCTGAGGCACTTGAGGGGCTCGTCCTCAAGAAGGACTTTCGTCTCAGAAGCTCTTTTACTTCCCATTTGCATCTAGGTCTGTCCTGGCCCTCAGACACGCCCCCAAATGCCATTTCTTTATGACCTTAGAGTGAGGGTGACATCCAGCCTTGTGCGGTTGCCACGAGGGTGCAATGTGACAGGAAAAGCACCCTGTGAGCACCCAACTGAATGGCAGCTGTCTTTCTTCCCCGTGATCACTAGTGACGTTCACCCATCGCCTGGAGTGTTCTTCAGGTTACCTGGGAAACCCCAGCTGGGCACAGGCAACAGTGGCGTGGTGACTCTTCCAGTCGTCAGAGCACACGGTCCTCCACGCAGCCTCCGTGAACACCTGGAGCACGCCGTTCTGACCGCTCACGCGGACTGGCCAACACACGGGCACAACCATGTGTGAGCGGCCAGCAGAGGTCTAAGGCCAGGGCAAAGGTTCTTCTGCCGCCAGCCTAGACCCTCCTCTGCTGAACCCGACCTGCTCCTTGCCCACTGCGTCCCACCCTCGCAGGGCCTGCCTACCGCCGGGAGCCCCTGAGCTCTCTCAGAGACCTTGTATGGCTCAGTGAGTCTCCCCAGCCGAATTTCAGCTTCATGGAGCGCCCCTCCCTTAGCACCCAGCCCAGGGTCTCCCGGGGGCTGGTTGGATCACAGTTGAGGACATGACGTGACTCTGGCATTGACTTGGACCCATTTCCCAGATGGGAAAGGTCAGGGCCCGGGGGTGCTGACGCCCTGCTGTCTGCAGCGGAGAGGCACGACCTTACCGCATCGGTACTCATCCTCCCCAGCCTTGCAGTCTGAGACGCCATCGCATCGAGCCGTCAGTTCAATGCACTTGAAAGACGACCGGCACCTGTACTTCCCGGAGCAGTCAAAGTGGACTGAGGACGGACGAGGACAGCAGCGTAAACGAAGGGCCCCTGCAGTGCGCTGCACTGACAACCATCCACTCGCCCCAGGGCCTTGGGCCTGCCCTCTCGTAACGAGGCTGCCCTGAAACTGCACCTGTGTCAGCAGCCTGGCATCTGTTCCAAATTCCAGGG
>PVIA01019309.1:0-10808 GCA_004024845.1 Tonatia bakeri | reverse complement strand
TGAAAGGCAAGGACCTGTATCCAAGATGACTCTTTCCAGCAAAGCTACCATTTAGAAAGAAGGGTAGATAACATGCTTCCCAGATAAGGTCAAGTTAAAGGAGTTCATCATCACCAAGCCCTTATTATATGAAATGTTAAAGGGACTTACTTAAGTCATAGAAGATCAAAACTATGAAGAGTAAAATGAAAACAAACTCGCAACTATCAACAACTGAACCTAAAAGAACAAAAACAAACCAAGCAAATGACTAGAACAGGAACAGAATCACAGAAATGGAGATCACATGGAGGGTTATCGGTGGGGAGGAGGTAGGGGAAGAATGGGGGAAAAGGCACAGGGAATAAGTAGCATAAATGGTAGTTAGAAAATAGACGGGGGTAGATTAAGAATAGTTTAGGGAATGGAGAAGCTGAATAACTTACATGTACAACCCATGGACATGAATGAATGGGGGTCATGCTGGTGGGAGGGGGGTGCAGGGCAGAGGGTAACAAAGAAGAGAAAAAATTGGGACAACTGTAATAGCATAATCAATAAAATATATTTTAAAGAAAGAAAGAAGGGAGTGAGGAAGGGGTCTCATTTACTTTTAATTTCCATATCAATAATTCCCTTGATTTTGGTGTTTTTATATACTATTTTTTCAATGTAAAGAAAGTACATTTTTAAAAAGAATAAAGAAATTTTGTGGTAGTACAACTTTTTGTATTCAGTCAGATGGCAGTAACAGAACTTTTTAAACCTAATTTTCCTTGAGTAAGATCCTTTCCTTAATGCTTTGAAAACTGATGATGGGTGACAGAGGATCATTATGGGTTTCCATTTAAAAAATATGTTGGCCCCGGCTGGTGTGGCTCAGTGGATTGAGTGCCAGCCTGTGAACCAAAGGGTCACCCATTCAATTCCTGGTCAGGGCAGATGCCTCGGTTGTGGGCCAGCTTCCCTGTTGGGTGCATGAGATAGGCAACTGATTGATGTTTCACTCCCTTTCTTCGCCATCTCTAAAAATAAATAAATAAAAACTTTTTTAAAAATGAAAAAATATGTTGAAGTCCTAACCCCTGGTATCTGTGAATGTGGCCTTATTTTGAAATGGGGTCTTTGAAAATGTAATCAAGTTATGATGAGGTCATATTGGATTAGGGTGGGCCCTCATCTACTCTGACTGGTGTCCATATAAGAAGAGCAGAGGCACAGACAAAAGGAAAAGGCCATGTGATGATGAGCCCAAGGTTGGAGTAATGTGTGTATAAATTAGGAACACCAACAGTTGGAAAAGGCAAAGAAGCATCCTCCCCTGGAGAGTTCTGAGGGAGCATGGTCCTGCCAATATCTTGATTTTGGACTTCCTACCTCCAGCACTGTGAGAGAAGCCACTCAGTTTGTGGTGCTTTTGTTCCAGTGGCCACAGGAATCTCATACAAAAGATGTAGGAGGTTTATAATAAACAAATGTTTGTTGCATCTTTAAATGGTCTCTTTTTAGTAATACTAGAGAGAACAGAAAAGTTAACTCAGATGAAGTGATGCCTCTCTCTTGTCTTTCATAGGCAAAGGGTGGAGGATATGAAAGTGAAAGTGCTTACCCGAATGCAGAACTTGTGTTCTTGGAGATCCATAACATTCATGTGATGAGAGAGTCACTACGTAAATTAAAAGAGATTGTGTACCCTTCAATTGATGAGACACGGTGGCTATCCAATGTGGATGGGACACATTGGCTGGAGTATATAAGGGTAAAGAGGACCAGTCCTTTACATGCTTTCTGGATAAGATTTCTCTGTGTTGGTACCATAAATCTGTATCCAAGTGGTTTTTCAACATTGCAAATAAGCACATCTTTGCTGTGTACTTGAGCTTTCTTGGTTTCCATGGGATTTTGTGATAGAATAAAAAGGGATACTGTTTGCCTTACATCAGGTTTTTAAAGTATTGAAAACTTTGGGGGCATTTTAATAAAGGACCTTATTTACTGCTGTTACTTTTCATAGTATAAGCACCCACCCCCAGTGTTGATAGTGTTTTGTAGTGATTTTGAATTGATTGCATTCTTGTTTGGTTTATTGACCTGAACTGCCAACATTCTTCCCCAGAATTATTTTTGCTACAATAGAAATTAAATGTTGCTTGGTCTAATGTACCTTCTTTTCTGAAGATGCTTCTTGCTGGGGCAGTGCGAATTGCTGATAAAATAGAATCTGGGAAAACCTCAGTGGTGGTGCATTGCAGTGATGGTTGGGATCGAACAGCCCAGCTGACATCTCTGGCTATGCTGATGTTGGACAGTTACTACCGCACCATTAAAGGATTCGAGATTCTCATAGAAAAGGAGTGGATAAGTTTTGGACATAGGTTTGCACTGGTAAGTTGGAACAGATTCATGCTTTGACTATTTTGCTCTAGCATGTGCATGTATATATCACAGAACATGCACACATACACATGTGCACATGTACACAGGCTTTCTGCTCTGTATCAGACCTGAATTGCCATAATATAATACTATGTACCTCAGCATTGTATGTTCCCGGTGGGGCATTCTTTTGTTAGTATAGGTATGACTTTTAAAAATAAAAGTTGAGGTAAAATTGATGTAATGTAAGATTAACCATTTGAAGTGTAGAGTTTGGTGGCATTTAGTACATTCACAGTATTGTACAGTCACTACCTATATCTAGTTCTAAAATATTTACATCACCTTGAAAGGAAACCTTGTACACACTAAGGAGTCACTCCCATTCCTTCCTCCCCCTGCTTTTGACAACCACTAATCTGCTTTCTGTCTCTATGAATTGCCTATTCTAGATACCTGGTATAAGTGGAATTATACAAAATTTGTTTTTCTGTGGCTGGCTCATTTCATTAAGCATAATGTTTTCAAGTTTCATCCATGTTATAGCATACATCAATTTAATTCATTTTCATGGATGAATAGTACTTACTCCATTGTATATATAGACCACATTTTGTTTATTCATCTGTTGATAGATACTTAGATTGTTGGCTATTGTGAATAACACCGCTGTGATGTGAACATTGGTGTAAAAGTTTTTGCCATACAAAGTATCACAGACTTCATAGCTTAAACAACAGAAATTTCTCTTATAGTTCTGGAGGCTAGAAGTCCAAGATCAAGAATGTAACAGGGTGGGTTTCTCCTGAGGCCTCTCACCTTAGCTTGTAGATGTCTGCCTTCTTGCTGTGTCTTTACATGGTCTTATCTCTGTATGTATCTGTCCAAATTTCTTCTCCTTATAAGGTCACTAATCAGACTGGATTAGGGCCCACTCTAATGACCTTGTTTAAACTTAATTATCCCTTTAAATTATCTCTTTAAAGACCCTGTCTCCAAATACAGTCACTTTCTAAGATTAGTAGGGGTTAGGACTTTAACACACAAAATTGGAGGGGGTACACAACTCAGCCCATAACAGCCTGCTTTTACTTTTGGGTATGTATCTGCACGTGGAATTGCTGGATCATCTGGAAGGGCATTCTGGGGCTGTTTTTTTTTTTTTAGTCCAAAATGGCAGCTAATTCTTGGTCTTTCAGGCTGCTGAACTGTTGGGAATTCTGTCTGAAACTTGCATTGAATCAGAATACTCCCAAAATCCCATTCAGAGTCACTTGTGGAAAGCACAAGGATGGGCAGTTTGAGGACTTAAATGGCTTCAGCCTTGAGGGTTCTGAGTGCAACCGCTGTGCTACACTTTCAGGGAGGAGAGGGAAGGGAAGTTCCACAACATCCCTTCAGGAGCTGTTGTCAGATCCTTAGATACATGCCTTCATTCTCTGCACCTTGGTTTCCCTTCTCTGAAATGTAGTGCCATGGGGTGGAAATGAGTTTATATGTATTAGGTATTTAGGACAGTGCCTGGCCCATGTTGTATGGGTAAGTTTTAGCTCCTGTTACTATGGGTAAGTTTAGTTCCTGTTGTATGGGTAAGTTTTAGCTCCTGTTACTATTTCAAACATTATCAAAAACTCCTTTGTTGCTTCTTCCCTTATCAAAAGCTGTCGTTTATACAAACTATCAATTTTGCTCCTTTGGGTCCCTCTTTAAACCACTTCAGCAAGACTTCCTCCTCACAACATCTATTCCTCAAAACCGCTCTTGTCATAGTCATCAATGAAAGTCACACTTTCTTCACTTGGCTTCTAGATCGCTATAAACTTGAATTTCCTCCTACATTCTGATCCTACCTCTGTGCCCAACCTCTTAATTTTGGGGTTCCCCAGGGTTCAGTCCTTGGATCATTTCTGTTTTGTGTGCTTAATCCCTTAGTGATCTCAGGTAGTCCCATGACTAAATACATTTATTTCAAATATTTAGTCTTGCCATTACCACTGATGCCCCCTTAATTCAGACCTGGCCACTTTCCTTGTGACTATTATGCAGTCTCTTAACTAGCCTCTCTGTTGCCTATACCCTTCCAATCCGTCATCCTTACTGCAGCCAGATGGAGCTTTCTGAGAAGCAGATCTTAAGGTACCACTCCCCAGTGTGAATCCCTCAGGGCCTTCCTGTGGCCTGTGGGATTGTGGGCAAACTCCTCAGCATAGCATTTGAGGCACGTGGTGATCTGGCCCTAGTCCTCCTTTTCAGCCACATTTTGCCTCCCTTCCTTTGCTTCATTCTCTGAGCCTCTTCTGCATGCAGCTAATAGTGGCACCTCTGGTGCCCCCACTGCTTCTGATATAATATCCCCCTGGCCAGCCAGGAAATAGTCATCTTCCTGTTCTTCAAGGTTTATCTCAAATGAGACCTCCCCCATGACTGACTTGTGTGACTTTCCCTCCTCATTATCTCCTCCACCCTATGTAATATGGCCACTTACTCCTTTGTGGCCCCATCATACCCCCTGAAACACTGTACTGCCCTTGTTATTTCCAGGTCTTTCTCCAATGACTAGAACATAAATGAATTTTTCATAAAGCACGGGTACTGTGTCTCATTTGTCTTCATACCCAGGTGTCTAGCCAAAGGCCTGACCTCTACTAGGCACCATGAAAATGCCTGAAATCCCGAGGGCCAGGCAAGATATATTACATGCACACTGTAGGAGTTCAGTGAATGTCTATTAATAGAAAGAATGAATCCTGAATTGTGAGGTGTCAGTGTAACACTGCTGCCTAGGTGACTTAAGTATTGAAGAGCAGGTTCTATGAATTATTTTATAAAGGGGAAGCACAGAAATAGGCAATGCATGCAGCCTCTATGGAGTACAGTTTATAGTTCTTCAAAAATTAAAAATTGAATTACCATATCCAACAATTCTGCTTTTGGATATATATGCAAAGGAAGTGAAAGCAGAAACTCAAACAGATATTTGAATAGCCATGTTCATAGCAGCAGTATTCACAGTAGTCCAAATATGGAAGCAAACCAAGTGTTCATCAACAGATAAGTGGATAAACAAATATGGTTAAATGAATTGTACATTATATGTAGAAATATTCCATCTGTATATACAATGGAATATTGTTCAGCCATAAAAAGAAAGAAAATTTTGACTCACGCTACAACATGGATGAACCTTAAGGACATTGTGCTAATTGTACTAAGCTAGTCGCAAAACAACAAATAGTATGTGATTCTACTTATATGAAGTCCTTAGAGTTTTAAAATTCATAAAAAGTAGAATGGTGGTTGTCAGGGGCAGGGAGAGGGGGAATAGGGTGCTATTGTTCAATGGGGACAGAGTTTTTTTTTTTAAATAGCTTTCTCTTTTTTTTTAATTATGCTGTGTTTTCTTGTAGTACTTTTTTTTTAAAGATTTTATTTATTTATTTTTAGAGAGGGAAGGGAAGGAGAAAGAGAGAGAGAGAAACATCAACGTGCGGTTGCTGGGGTCCCTGGCCTGCAACCCAGGCATGTGCCCTGACTGGGAATCGAACCTGCGATGCTTTGGTTCGCAGCCCGCGCTCAATCCACTGAGCTATGCCAGCCAGGGCAATGAGGACAGAGTTTCAGTTTAGGAAGATGAAATAATTCTGGAGATTGATGTGGTGATGACTGCACAACATTGTGAGTGTACTTAATGCCACTGAACTGTGTGCTTAAAATGGTTAAGTTGGTCAATTTTATGTAATGTATATTTCACAATTAAAATGTAAAAAGATTAAGGCAATATAGTGTTACTCTGTGGTATTGACATTGACTCGGTCATTTCCTTGTTTTTATGACTTTCCTGGTATCAGTGTCATAGATCCAGTATTTCTCACTCTTAATGTGTGGCGATTGTGTTGTATCTTCACAGTGCGTTTTCTTTTTCTCCTGTTTGCTTAGTTTATTTGGATCATCAGATAATTAGAAGCTTTTTTTACGATGCTCACTTTTTGAGCTGTTTAACATATTTGCAGTGTTGTTATCAGCCCTGTTTATATGTTTGGAATTACTTTTTACTTTTAATATGAATCTATAAATATCTTCTAAAATATCAAAAGGTCTGAAGTATGATTCTAGCTATCAACTATATCTCTAAACTGAAAAAAGATACAACACTGTACTCCTATGGCAAGGACTCTACCCATCACCACTTCAAGAGTGAGATTTGAGGTTCTCCGAATCATGTAAAATTGCTTAAAATTTGTATAGTATTAATCATTTTGATTCTCACATTTCCTGATATTTCTGAACAATGGAAGAAACTTTTTTTTTACTTATGGAGAAAATTGCAGTCATAATGTGTTTTATGAGCTGCTAATTGGTAGTCTCATGGTGACACTGTGCATTTGGTGTGATGACTGGGATTGGACCCATCATTTGCATTGAAAAATGTTGGCTGTTTCCTTATAACACTTGATCCCAGCAATATGAAAGAAATGTTATAAAACAATCAACATTTAAAAATATAGTACAAAATAATTAAAAATTGAAATATAGTACACAGAAATTTTGTTTCCTAAGAGTAATGAAAGTCAGTTCAACTCAGTGAACATTTTTGAGTGCCTATTATGTGTCAGGAATTCTATTAGGCCTTAGGACATGTGAGTAAGATACGATTCTTATCACCAGCCAATTTAAAGTGACTTTTGAGAGGACCACAGTGTACATTAAAACTTTTAACCTGTTGTTTCTGTTCAGAGAGTGGGCCATGGCAATGACAACCATGCAGATGCTGACCGGTCACCAATATTTCTTCAGTTTATTGATTGTGTTTGGCAGATGACAAGACAGGTGAGAGATTTCAAAGATATTTCTTACCTATATGGTCTGATTCAAACATATCTTAAAGTTGAAGAGTAGATAAATTTTCATGTTCATTCAGATGAAGATATGTGTATATGTGCGAATTATGACTCCTACTATTTAATTCATTTTATTCTATTTCCTTGAGAAATATAAGCAAAAATTTAGAAACGAATACCTTCTCATCAAAAATTACTTTTCTTGTGCAAGTAGTTTTTGTCAGTCATCCTGTTCCCCAGCCTTGCAAACCAAGGCTCTACTCAGCCATTCTGCCTCTCTTGCTCCATTTCTGTCAGTGCAGGGGACTGTCTGGCCCCCAGTCCCCTGCTGGGCCAGAAATATAAATGGGGATAGGATTGAAGGCCAAGTGTCCATGAATATATAAATGGATAAACAAATGTGGTCAATACATACAACGGAATATTGTTCAGTCATAAAAAGGAAGGAAATTTTGACACATTCTATAATGTAGATTAAGCTTGAGAACATTACTCTAAGTGATGTGCACCTATAAAAAGGGGATTTGACCAGGGTATCCAGGAGTCTCCACACCCTGCCCCAGGCCACAGCCCCTCTAACCTCAAGGTCACCAGGGAAATGACTATCCAAGAACCAATCAATGGCAGATAGGAAGCTGCAGAGTGTTTTGTCATCTTCTGGGGCTTAGTTCCCAGATCCCATTACCCAGGGCCCTGGTAAGCGAAAAGGCCATGCACGGACCACCGTTCCCTAAGCCAGTTGGGTCTGGAGGGTTTTAGTTCAAAGTAGATCATGATGCATGTACTGTTTTTCTCCTCATGTCCTATATCCAAACCAGAATTTGGGGATTTACCCTTGTGATGGGAGATCATGCCATGGAAATGGTCCTGGAATCAGAGAGAGACTGAGACATAACCAGAGCCAGACAGAGAGAGAAAGACAGAGACACAGGGAGTGACAGAGAATGGTAGAGAGAGAGAGTGGCAGAGGGGCAGTGAGAGAAGGGGGTGGGGGAACAGAGAAAGGGGTCTGAGTGATAGAGAGGGGGCAGAGTCAGAGGGGCACAAAGAGAAAAAGGGGCAGAGAGAAACAGGAGCAGAGAGATGGACAGGGAGAGTTAGAGGAGCAGAGAGAGGGAGGGAGAGGGAGAGGGTCAAAGAGCGGGCAGAGAGAGTATGGCAGAGGGGGGAGAAAGGCAGAGAGCAGCACAGAGAGGGATGTCATAGATGTGCAGAGAGGTAGAGAGGAGCAGAGAAAGAGAGGGGCAGAGAGAGAGGGGGCAGAGGCAGAGGAAAGGGGCAGAGGAGGGGGCAGGCAGGCAGAAGCACAGAATGGGTAGAGGGGTAGAGAAAGGCGAAGGGGACAGAGGCAGAGAGACAGGAGGCAGATGGGGGCAGAGAAAAGGGCAGAAGGAGGCAGACAGGGGTAGGAGAGAGGGGCAGAGAAAGGCATGGGGACAAAGTTAGGCAGAGAGGGGGCCATAGGTGCAACCTGAGAGGGAGCAGAGAAAGTGCCAGAAGTGACAGAGGGGAGTAGGAAAGAGGGGGCTGAGAGGAGTGTAGGAATGAGAGAGGAGGGCAGGAAAGAGAGGAGGGTGGGATAAATGGGGAACACAAGAGTGGGGCAGAGGGCATCACAGGAGAGGATGGTAAAGAGAGTGGGCAGAGAAAGTTGGCAGAGAGGCAAAGGAGAGACAGAGAAGGTGCAGATAGATAGGAGCAGAGGAGTATAGATAAAGAAAGGGAAGCAGAGAGGGGGAGATCAAGAAGGAAGCAGAGGAGGGCAGAGAGAGGGAAGCAGATGTAGGAGCAGGGAGGCAGAGAGAGAAAGGCAAAGAGTGAGGAGGCAGTGTTAGAGAAAGAGAGTAGGACAGAGAGATGCAGAGAGGCAAAGGAGGGGCAGTGATAGAGGGAAGCAGAGAGGGGAGAGAGGCACAGTAGGTAGGCAAAGGCAGAAAAACAGGTAAAGAGGAAGAGAGGGGGAGAGACAGAAAGAATGGGGGAACGTAGAAAGAGGGAAAGTCAGGGAGAGGAATGGGGAGAGGGAGCACAGAGGGCAGAGAGGCAGAGAGGAGGCAGAGAGATGGGGAGTAGACCCAGAGAGGGGAGGGACAGAGAGAGAGAGATCAGAGAGAACACTAAGAGGCCTCTGGAGAGAGGGGTGATAGGCAGAGGGGGGTAGGCAGAAAGGGAGTAGAAGTAGAGGGGGTGAGGCAGAGAGAGGACAAGGTGTAGAGAGAGAGTGAGTGGGTCTGAGGGCAGAGAGAGCGAGGAGAGGCAGAGAGAGGGGAGGTCAGATGGAAGTAGAGAAGGGGGAAGCAAAAGCAGGGAGAATCAGAGAGGTAGAGAGGCACACAGTTGAGGGCAGAGATGGAGGAACGGGTAGCAGAGAGAGGAGGAAAGACAGAGAGGTTGAGCGGGGAGGTGGAGGGGAAGAGACAAAAGTGGAGGGGGAGAGACAGAGTGGGAGGGGAAGAGAGAGGGGCAGAGATGAGGTGAATGGAGAAGAGGGTATAGGGAGACAGAGAGAGGGAGAGGAATACAGGTGAGGGCAGAGTGAAGGGGCCACAGGGGGAGAGGGAAGGCCAGAGGAAAAGAGCAGAGTGGGAGGTTCAGTTTGGAGGAGAGAGAAGGAAGACAGGTTTCTGAAGAGAGGAGGGCAGAGAGTAAAGGTGGGACAGAGAGAGGAGGGGGCAAAGAGAAGCAGAGTAAGAGGGGCAGGGAGGGGCAGAGACAGGGACAGAGAGAGAGGGAGTTGCAGAAAGGCAGAGAATGGAGGGACAGAGAGGGGCAGCAAGAGGCAGAGAGAAAGGCAGAAAGGCAGACAGGGAGGGGCCGAGAGGAAGAGGGAGCATAGAGAGAAATGTGCAGAGGTGGGTAGAAAGATGGAGAGAGAAAGGGGGCAGAGAAAAGAAGAGAAAGCCAGGCATGGAGAGAGGGAGGGTGTCAGGGAGAGGGAGGCAGAGAGAAGAAAGTGGCAGAGAGCAGCAGAAATGGGTGCAGAAATGGGTGGGGGTGCAGAGAGAGGCACAGAGAGAGAGGTGGGCAGAGAGAAGGGTATGGCAGATGGAGAAAGAAAGGGTCAGAGGAGAGAAGAGAAAGGCAGACAGAGAAGGGGAGTGGTGAAGAGAAAGGGTGGGTGGCAGAGACTTTGGGGACAGAGTGAGGGGTGGCTGAGAATGGGCGAGCAGAGAGAGAGCAGAGCAGGCAAGAGAGAGAAGGGGCAGCGAAGAGGGGCAAAAAGGGAAGAAAAGGTTAGATGGAGGTCGGAGAGAGGGGAGGAGAGGCAGAGCCAAGAGTGTAGTAGGGACAGAGAGAAGGGGTGAGGGGGAGAATTACAGGGGGAGCAGAAAGAGGGAGGTGCTGAGAGAGGGGAGAAGAGGGAACAGAAGGGGACAGAGGGAGGTGGGAGAATAAAAGGGGGGTAGAAAGAGGAGGGACAGAGGTTTTTGCAGAGAGGGGACAGAGCAGAGTGGGAGAGAGGGAAGGAGGGAAGAGTAAGAGAGGGTCAGAGAGGGGTATCAAAGGAGGAGCAGGGGGCTGTGGAGAGTGGGGCCAGAGAGGGAATTCAGAGAGAGACAAGGACGGGGTGGGGGACAGATGGGCACAGAGACAGAGTAGTAGAGATAGGGAGGG
>PVIA01019308.1:0-10813 GCA_004024845.1 Tonatia bakeri | reverse complement strand
ACAATCCGCACTCAACCTAGTTCGTTTTACAAACTAGACCTCCAAAACACTCAGTATTCAGTCTCTTCACTAGATTGTTTGGCTCTGCAGCCTCCAATGCCTCCTTCACTCTCCGTCACTTGAGTTCCCTTTCGAGCCCATCCCCCCATCCTTCCTCCAGGTCTCCTGCTCTCAGCTCAGCGTTTTGGGAACCTTGTCCAGGAACGGAGAGGAGCCGGGGGTGGGTCAGGACGCGCAGGGGAAGAAAGATGGGGGAGTGGGAGATGCTGTTCGACGCTCGTGTGCCGGACACTGAGGTCTGGAAGCTACAGTTTGTGGTTGCATAATGCCAAGGAGGCTAGACCCAAAGGTACAAGCCTCAGGACTTCCCTGCCCTCAGCTGGAACTGAGGCAGAGGCTTCCTTCCGGAAGAGAAGATACGGGGCAAAAGTTTGGTTCGCGGCACCGCACCCATAAATGTTATAACACTCAATGCAGCAAGAAGCCCTCATTCCTAGGCAGTCTGCCCAGCCAGTCTGTTCGGCCTCCCTCTATTATCTCAAAGGGAAAATAAGCACAAAAGCACAAGTTGTTGTTTACTTTATTTTTTTTTCAGGTTACCAAATCATAAGTGCCTTTCAACTTTTCTGGTTACCTTGAATTTATTTGAGTTTAATTAGGGCTGAAAGTCCCGTCATAGAGAATCTAGTTTCTATTCCAGGCACCCTGCCTTTTAAAAAGCACTCCTGGTCCTGTATTATCCCCTGCCAGACCCTTTCAGTGCTCCCCCTCCCCAGCAGGCCCCACCCCATGCAGAAGCAGAAATTGTAATAAGGTCTCAGGCCCAAGTCTGGCCCACACACATCTAATTCAAAGCCAGGCTCAGAGGATTCTTTTTCTCCTGTTTTTTTTTTTGTTTGTTTGTTTGTTTCTCCATTATTGTTGTCATTTGACTTTTGTTTGTTTGTTTTCTCGCTGTTGGAGGCAGGGGGAATGTGAACCTCTCCAGCCTTCAGTCCTTTGCAGTATTTCTCTGCCTGAAATGGCCCTTGTTCCACATCCAACCCCCTCTGTCCACCCCTACACAGAGTTGATTCATCAGCTCCCGTTTCTACTTACTCATCAAGTTCTGGGCAAAGCTGTCCTCCACTGTTCAAGGCCCTCCCTGCCCCTTGGGCTGGCTGAGTACTCAGCCCCACACTCCGGAGTTACTAAGGAGCAGGGGACCCTGAGGACTGGTGGGGCTGAGTCAGGAGCCCATCCCTGAGGCTGCAGTGGAACTCTGCCTTCCCTGGAGCACAAGGTCGGTGGCGCGGGGGGCGGGGCGGGGGGCGATGAGAGATGAATGAAGCTGGGGCTGTATTAGAAGAGGAGCAGGGCAAATGACCACTGGGGAGATGCCTGCCACTGCCTGAGACAAGAGCCTTCTGGGCAGCCAGACAGCTTCCACAAGGTTCACTCATTTAACTGACAAGCACTGAATTATGTCCTGAGGATCTGGAGCAGTGGTCCCCAAACCAGACTGCATCAGGATCACCCGGTGGGGGGGGGCCTTGTTTAAAGCACAGATGGCTGGTCCCTCACCCAGACTTCCTTTCATTGGCTGTCGGGAGGTCTGGGAACTTGGCCTTCTCTAAGTTCTCAGAACACGTAAGGGCTGCCTATCCAGTTCTATGCTTTGAGGACATGATATATGAAGAAGCTAATCAACGCTGCTGTAGGTATATGAGCGCCGTGAAATGTCTGTATGGGTAGTTTTCAACGAATTCTCAGACAGACTTGATCCACATATTGTCAAGAACTACGCTTCTAAAGGGAGACATTACTTTAAAACTTCCAGATTCCAAGTGCCTAAGACATACGTGTAGTCCACCCCTCCATCCCTAACGTGTAATGAGCCCTGGGGTTCTGTCCAGCATGGACGCAGAGGAAGTACCAAGGAAAAAGCTCATTTGGTATCAGATTTCCTTGGAAGAAACTTCAGGCAAATAGACAGCCCACCCTGCTAAACAAAGAATAGAAAACTGCGCTTAGTCAAGGTGCTATTACAAACACTCAGCAACAATGTAGCTGTTATTCTGGTCCACCCGAATAGATCCCTGACTCGTCTAGTTGTGGGGCAGATGTGCCCCTCCTGGTCATTCAGGAACTCTTCTTCCATACAAGGATTGTTCTACCACCTCTGGGACCTGCTGTCCTCAGCCCGGTCGAAACCCAGCACCTTCCTAACTTCAGACAGGTTTTTAATCCCAGGTCTGAGTGACTTCTACCCAGATTTGTGTTATATTTACACATCCACACCTCTGCTGTAAGAATCAGGTAACACTTTATTTGAATAGATACTAGTACTCACTCCTCTACTTTTAAAACATTATGTATGCTGTTAAGTATAAGCATCAACTGACTTACTGCTATGAATTGAAACCTGGAATAGTGGGAGACACAAATATTTCAAAACAAATTACAAGCCACAAGTGACAGTACCAAACCTCACGACTGCAAAGAAGTCCGCTTAAGTATCATGAAGTGACAGCTCTTTTTATTGAGTGGGTAGGTGGCCCTAAAAAGGGCCTTTGGTTTCATTTTATAAGCGAACGGGTGGGTGACTCAGCCGCCGAAGCCGTAGAGGGTGCGGCCCTGGCGCTTGAGCGCGTAGACCACGTCCATGGCCGTGACCGTCTTGCGCTTGGCGTGCTCCGTGTAGGTGACGGCGTCCCGGATCACGTTCTCCAAGAAGACCTTCAGCACTCCGCGGGTCTCCTCGTAGATGAGGCCGGAGATGCGCTTGACGCCGCCGCGGCGGGCCAGGCGCCGGATGGCGGGCTTGGTGATGCCCTGGATGTTGTCTCGCAGCACCTTGCGATGGCGCTTGGCGCCCCCTTTGCCGAGACCCTTCCCGCCTTTTCCACGACCAGACATTGTGAAAGAAAACGCTAAGCGTGCAACGCAGTGCTGCTGCTTACCCAGCTCAGCATTTTTATAGGAACATGTCGGACCTGATTGGAAACCACAAAAACAGGGGCGGTGACCAACTTAGTTCCAGCTCTTCGTTCATTTGTCCTTTCTCGGAGCAGCCGAGACCCGGAAGCAACACTGAATCCTGCAGTTGGAATGCTCCTGTATGTGGGCATAAATGTGTTTGCATACAATACTTGGAATCATTAAGTGCGATATTTTATACACATTCCACAAAGAAGCTTAACACTTGTACTTCAGATTTTCCAAAATATGGAATAATTATTTAATGCCTGTTGTTCTTTATAAGACACTTAAAAGAGCTAACCTATGCATATTGTTTAACTTCTGTAAATAAAGAGCCAGTCAACATTATTCCTCATTTCAGTATGCACCCTTCTAAAACGATAAACCTCACAGAGTATCCTAATTTGCTAAACCTTCTGTGGGGCTGTGAAAAACAAAAGTAATTTTCTTGCAAGCTCTTCCAGCTGGGCTAATAAATTAAAAGCGACAGATTAGTGGGAGAAAATAAAATTTTAATACATGCATATGGGGAATTCGTGTAAGAATAAAAATTCCAAAGACAGGCAAAATGAGACGTGTCATTTTGGATAAAGGAGAAAGGGGGAGGTGTCTGGGATTTCAAAGGGAGAAATAGGCAACCTACAGTTAGAGAACGTGGGGGGGGAAATCCTGCTAGAGAACTCAGGAACAACGGTGCAGAGGAAAACCTGGCGAATGGATTTAGGCATGGATCATTTCTGTCTACTATCCTTAACTCATAAGTGCTAAAGTGAATGTGGTAAGACAGTCATGACAATGCTTCCTTCCTGAAGCAGGTTTCTACTTGTAATGAGATTTAAAAGTAAAAAGACACTCTTCCTGACTTTGTTGGGCTTTAATGATTTCAGCTCCTAATTATCTATGTGCCGAGGGGGCACACTTCAGGGCGGCTTCTTCCTGAACACTGCCTTTCTTCTAGAACAACTCAAAATAATAAATGCTTAATAATTAATTCATCATGCAGTCTCTCGGGGAGGTCAAGCTGACTTTGGGTAGAATTGGCTTCTCCTTCCTGGTCTGTGTTAGGCAGGATAGAGAGCAAACCAAGGCAGCGAGGGGGAAGGAGACATGTCCAACTCATTTGTCAGAGCCTGGTCAGGTAAGATTGTCAGGTATTCTGAACATCGCAAGAAAAATCACGATAGGGCAGGAGAAGGGGAGCCATTGAAATTCTGTGTGTATCGTTCCCACTATCTGAAACAGAAAGGCTTTGAAAGTGTGTATTAATCCCAAGGTCTAGAGAGGGGAGGAGGAGGGGAACCCCAAAGCTGGCTGCAAGCACACAAACCCTAGAATCCCAGCAGCAGGGCACTCGGACTAGCTGGGTGCCGACTTGCAGCACAGGTGATTTTCATGAATACACCTGCTGTCTCCCTTGCACTACACGTGTCATCTCTCACGAGAATTCTTCTCTCACAAGCAAGACAAAAACTGGGGAGCAGGAGTCCCCTAACTTGGGCCTCCCTGGTAACGGTCCGTGAGGAGGGCCAAGCTCATCAAAGCTGCTCTGTGAGTTGACGGACACAAATGGACACAAACCCCAGAGTGCAGTTCTTCAGCAGTGACACACACGGGGTGCAGAGCATCTGGGCACTTGTGCACAGAGAACAAAAACTTCACCTGTTTCGTTACCATCCCCTAGCTGAACGCTCGCATTTCCTCTGCTTACGAAAGCAGGCAGCACTTACTGTGATTGGCCGTGACTGTGCTCTAGTCACGCCACAGTGCACTTCAGCTGTCAGTATCTCAAAATATCATTTAAATGTGTTTCTCCACATAAGCTGTGGTCATGCGGGTAATCTTGTGGTTTAAAGTATTGATAAAAAGCACATACGTTAATACTTCACCAATTTGGGTTTTTGATAAGTTTAATGACACTATTTGAACATAATGGCTTTTCTTTGTAATCCTATGCCTATTTTCTTAAACGTTTACAAGTGTTACTCTGGGAGTGGGTCCATATGCTTCCTCAGCGGTATGGAAAAGTCAACAATGCAAAGATGGTTGAGAATCGCTCTTCCGTCCGGCCCTGGCAGCCTGGAGAGGCTCCGGATGTGGAGGACGAGTGGAGAACAGCGCCAGCCGAGTCCGCCGTGTTAGAATAAAACTCTCGTTCATGTCAGTGCCCTGATGGAGGTGTCAGAAAAACGGCGATGATTTTTCTCCACTTACAAACAGTAAAGAGGTCATTTTTCTCTCTCTTCTCTTCAAGAGTTTTCTTGGAGAAAAAGTGAGTCTGAATTTCCACTATTCCCTTAGCAATTGAGAGAAATTTTTCTACAGATTCAGCCCCGTCTTCAGTTTCCAAAGTGGAGAGGTCCCTTCTGGGTGGTGGGGTGAATAATCGGATATGTGGCCTCTGGACTTAGGTGGGTAGTCTCTCAGACACACACGGAGATTGGAACAAGGTGTAGCCCGTGTCTGAAAATGATCACGTTTTTCTTTCTGCTGCTTTATTAGACACGCGAAATTCTTCCCTACCTGCGGCCACTTGTATGCTAACTCACATGTACGTAAATCTGTTAATGTTTACTCAAAAATAAATCATGCTTTTTCTAAAGTGTATTGATACAGAAAAGTCATTCTGTTGACAGAATTGTTTTCTTTCCCCAACATCTGAAGGGAGAAAGAGTCCACTAGGCTTCACAGTCCTTTATCACATCTGATAGGAACATGGTTGCGAAAACTCGAATTCCTCTGCCTATGTTAGTGCAGAAACTGAAGCTCTCTAGGGAGAGGGATTTGGGGCCACTCAGAGCTCAATGGCAGAAACTCACAACAGGTGATTGACTTCGTAAGTGTTCTGCAGCTTCAATGGAGTCTAAGGCCCCGATCAGTGGGGTACTGTTCTCGTTTGGTTTAAAATGGACAACGACAAGTGTGCAGCACTGTTGTGTGGACAGTACAGTGCAGAGTGTGGTAGCGCAGAAAGTGAGCATGTAGGCCAAAGCCACAAGACCAGAATAAAGCCCGGGAATGGGATTCAGGACCCTCTTGAGTCCTGGTTCCACAAAGACTCCCTGTGTGTTATTTGTTCACGTTCCTATATAGAAAGGACTGTAGGCCGTATCTGTGAGACTGAACATAGTCCAGGTTGTTTAGTCTGCTAGGAAGATTTCGAAGAGGACGAGGATGCAGATAACATGAAGAAATCAATACAGCAGCTCAAAGGCTAGAGCAATTTCATCCAGTTTAAGGGACTGGGCATTGCATATATAAACATTTCAAACTATGTGATTAGATTAGTTTCACATATACCTTAGCTTTAAAATAGGGTGCGGAGTGGGAAAAAAAAAATCCTGAAAAATTTACTCTAAAAGGTTACATGTCTAGACCGACATCATGCAGCTTTTGAACTGCAAAACCAGACTGAAATACATATCGTGGGTTTGGAAATCTCATGCTTGTTCTACTAAACCATGCTGCCAAAATGATGGTTTAACACCTTCACAGTCTACAGTCTGTGAAAGAATTCGAATGCCATACTGAAGTGCTTCTTCTTAAATTAGAAAGGCAATGGAAGGTGGGCCATATACATTTGAGGCTCACGAGGAATACTCATTGACAGCAATACAGAGGATAAAATTAGAGAATGAAAGAAAGAAGTTGATAAAGTGAGAACAGATGGTCCAGACAAGAAAGAGAGGGGCTAGAATTACAACCACGATGGGCAAAATGAAAGGGGAGCGATGATTTTAGGAAGAGTGCACGGAACTTGATGACAGCCTGGATTTGGTGACAAACAAAATGGAAGAACTGAAATGTTTTTGTGTTAGTTAATAAAAGCATGGTGCTATTGCGGAAAGATCACATAAAGATATCAACTGGAAGGTTATTTTTCGATTGGAAACTACTTCGGTGAGGTGGCTCCTTTTGAAAGTCTTGTAGACGCAGAGGCAGACCTTCAGCAAGCACTCAGAAATGCAAATTTGACACTTAGACAAGAAAACAGACCTCAAGAGAGAAACTTGGGGATTATCTACATAAGTGTAGCTCCTGAACTCACGCAGGTGAATGAAGTACCTTGGAGACGTCCAACACTTAGATGGCTGAGGGACGGTTATTCCTTTGGCAGCACTGTGGAAAACTATAATGTCAAACCATTTTTGAAGACCAGAGTATGTAAGCTCTGTAGCAAGTACATACACACTACACATAAAAATGATTTGTCTGAGCTTATTTCTCTTCCCCTCTCATGCATTTGAGTCACAATTTTAATTTCTATTAACTCATTAATTTTTCATGTCTGAATTGGATGTTATGCATAAATAAATCAGTCTTTTGTTGACTTTAATGGTGTCAAGGAGGAAGCCTGAGTTTTTTTTTTTTCCTTTGCTTTGCTGTCAGATTCCAGCGTTTTCTTTCATAGTCCTAGGGAAACAGACTTGTGTGTGCTTCATGATACCCATAATACAAACAAATAGTTTGAGGAGTGAAAAAAAAGTCAAATCACTCTGTTAGCAAACTCAAGAAGTTCACCGCTTGGTATGTTCTATATAAGAATGAGACCTGGTTGTTGGCAGGTAGTTTTATTTACATGCAGGAAGAAGGTCAAGATAACAGGTGATTCATATCCGAGGCTCTGTCTCCCCGAAGGGAGGCTTAGTTGTTACTTACATACAACAGTTAACTATTTAGTTAATTGCATCTTGATTTCTATTTCTGCAGTTCATTTAACAGTTGTGATTCTGGTCAAGCTCATTCGGTTACATCTGCCTCTACAAAATAATGCCTTTTTCAGCGTGTAGCAAAAATAGCATTCAGTGAGAATGGCCCAGATCTTGATACCCTTGTCTGATTTAACTCCTTGAGCCATCGATCTGTTTCTTACTCGCCATAAAGCACATGCTGTAGTGTGTTCCCTATAAAGCTATATCCTTCCTTAAATAAGAATTTTAGTTGTAAATATAACCCATGCTTGTTTTTCAATTTCCTTGTCGTAATGAAATTCTGTATGTGTGTGAGCTACATATTATTCCTCATCAGTGTTATCATGTGAATACTTTGCCAAAATCTAGGTTCCCCAAGCACAACAAACTTCTATACCCCAATAGCTGGTTAACATTTGAATAAATGACCTCCCCTCAGAAAACAAAAAAATTTTGACCCATAAAAGAATCCAACTCTCTTTTATGCCCTTCCCTCAATCTCTTCTGCTCCAGCTACTGCCCCAACCACAAGTACAGTGACAAGACACTCACTCATTGAATATTCCACCTCCCATTTTCCTAATTAAATGTTGACTGCTGGAAGCCACAAATTACCTAGCCCTGCAAATAGTCAGAAAACACTATGACAAAGCTTTTTTTTTTCAGACAAAATAAAGGCTTTTCTTATTAGGAATTGTGGTTATTACAAGCATCCTTTAGTATGGTTCTTGCAGAAAAAAACCTGTAAGAGCCTGTGTTATTTCTCCTCATACCAAAGAGATTTTCTGGGTAAACCTCAATGAGAATAAAGCAGTTGTTGAAATGTACGAGAAGCCAAGAAGGTATAGAACATCATTAGAGAGCAAGATATGGAACACACGAAGGGAAAAAATTATAATTTAAACAAAAATCAACAAGTTGACTCTCTGACATGTGAATCTCTCACAGTGTCGGGGGGTTTTGACAATTGCTGAGACCGAGGCAATACTACCCAGGAGGAAAAATTATGACGGTCTCAAAGCTTGAGCTGTCCCTGTGCATTGTACAGCAGAATTGATGTGATTCCTCGGCAGGAAATTTTAATTTTGTAGCTTTCCTTAATTGGAACAAACACAATTCTGGGCCCGAGCTGAGCCGGCAGAGCTGTCAGGGCGGAAGGCTTAGCAATGAACCAATCAGCGCGCGGCGCCGCCGTGTGTTTATATAGACGCGCTCCCCAGCCTGGGCGCTGAACTCGGAGACTTTATTTTTTTTCTACCAGATATCTGCACGGACAACCATGTCTGAAACAGCCCCCGCCGCGCCACCTGCTCTTCCTGCGGAGAAGACACCAGTGAAGAAGAAGGCCAGGAAGTCCGCCGGCGCCTCCAAGCGCCAGGCGTCCGGACCGCCCGTGTCCGAGCTCATCACCAAGGCCGTGGCCGCCTCCAAGGAGCGCAACGGTGTGTCGCTGGCTGCGCTCAAGAAGGCGCTGGCGGCCGCGGGCTACGACGTGGAGAAGAACAACAGCCGCATCAAGTTGGGCCTCAAGACCCTGGTGAGCAAGGGCACTCTGGTGCAGACCAAGGGCACCGGCGCCTCGGGCTCCTTCAAGCTCAACAAGAAGGGGTCTTCCGGCCAGGCCAAGCCCAAGGCCAAAAAGGCGGGCGTGGCCAAGCCCAAGAAGGCTGCTGGGGCGGCCAAGAAGACCGCGGGGTCAGCCACCCCCAAAAAGAGCACCAAGAAGACCCCAAAGAAGGCGAAGAAGCCGGCGGCGGCTGCAGGGGCCAAGAAAGTGACGAAGAGCCCTAAAAAGGTGAAAGCGGCGAAACCCAAGAAGGCAGCCAAAAGTCCAGGCAAGGCCAAGGCCCCCAAGGCCAAGGCAGCCAAGCCCAAGAAGGCTGCCCCCCAAAAGAAGTGAGGATTGAGATTGTCTGAGAATACAAAGGCTCTTTTCAGAGCCACCCAACTAATCTGGTAAAGAGCATGTGACGCTACTTAATCCGGATGGTGGTTGGGGGTGAAGAAGGAGAGGGACTGTTTTCTACTTTCTGGTTCTTAGCGGTCTGTGTAGTTACACAAGCAAGTACACAAATACTTTTAGCAGAAGATACTTGCGCTGTAAAGAGCCTTTATATCAAAGGTTAGCACTTGCTTTTGCAGCTTTTCACTCAGTTTATGCTGCAGACAAGACAGGTGATTACAAGTATGGTGCAGTAGACGTTTTTTATTCAGTGTGATTCAGTGCTATGCGTGAGAATTTGTACCATTTGGGAGTAGAAAAATGCAAACTAGCATCCACTTAAGGAAATAAAGCTGTTCAGAGCCATGACAAGTAAGTACTTTTCATTACACTGGAATGATTACAGGGTTGTTTTTATTGTCCTTCCCCATGACTGTCCCCAGTGTTGGCTCATTTCCTGCATTGCACCTTTAAAATTACATCTTTTAAAAGGCGCTGTAGTGCGAGCTAAATAAATCTTTCTGTAGTCACGTTGAAATAATATGGTAATGCTATTATCACTTGCAAGTTTGCCTAAGGGTAAGATAACTAACATATAGGCGTGTTTTTGAATGGGATTTCTGGGTTCTGTGAGAATTTAACTCCATCAAATCTGGAGCTTTATGTAGAAAAAACTGCAGAGCTATTTAGAAGTCCGTGTTCACCAATCGCCCCAGGCTAAAAACCCCTTGATCAAATGAGTGGCAAATGGACTGAACCACAAAACCCTGTATTTGCAAGACGTTTGTTTCCCTATTTCCACCGTTGGAGGAAACTGTAATTGTGACCTCAAAAATCAAAGATTGCCAGAGTTAGAAACAATTCAGCTGAAACTGTACCACATACAACTCGCCTTGATTATGCTTTCTGGCAAAGGCAGCAGATACCAAGGACAACAAGACAGTAAGTATTTGCTGCGAGCCTCTAATTGGTAGGGGTACCTAAACATTAGCTCCTTTCCCTACAGCTCTAATTGACATTTTGGGTGGCTCTGAAAAGAGCCTTTGGGTTCAAGGTCACCACCAGTCGATGGGGACTGCTTAGGCCCGCTCCCCGCGGATGCGGCGCGCGAGCTGGATGTCCTTGGGCATGATGGTGACGCGCTTGGCGTGGATGGCGCACAGGTTGGTGTCCTCGAACAGGCCCACCAGGTAGGCCTCGCACGCCTCCTGCAGCGCCATGA
>PVIA01019307.1:0-10815 GCA_004024845.1 Tonatia bakeri | reverse complement strand
TAGTGGCGGGCATAGCAAATGTACTGAAGGGTCCTTTCAGTAACAGTATATCTTATACCCCTCTTGGGTCTGTTCTGTAACATTCCCACAGAGACTTGGGGACAGGGCTGCTAGCTCCTTTGATGTTTACATTTCAAAGACATGGTTCCCTGGTGCTTGAGAATGACAATCCTGGGTTGTAAAACTGGCAACAATCTGGGAGAATATTTACATACAATTGAAATAAACAGAGAAAATATTGGAAATTACAAATTTTGTAAAGTAAGTGTTCTACAATGAGGGAGGCCATTAGCCAGGTGTCTGTACAGGTCAGTCAAGCTGAGGGGATGGATAATTAAGGCCATGTTGATCAAGAGGCAGAGCTGAGTGAAGAAAGGAGGGCCATCTGTACTGGGCAGGGGACTGCAGCATTAGGTAGAAGATTGATTACATTGAGGAATTGATCAAATAAAGGATTACATAAAGAAATGAAAGCCAGTTTCTCATGAATGGGAAAGTGAATTACAAATACAGAAGGAGAAGAACTTGTGATATAGCACTAAAATTGGAGGTATCAGTGTGAACTACTTCTTTTCCATATATTTAAGCATACAAATAAGTATAGCTGTGGATGTATTTTCCAGGATTGTTCACTGAGAGGGAAGGAGACATACCTCAATAGCAATGAACATCACTAGCACACTGATCATGGCTTCTAAATGCTGCCTTTTTTTTCCTCTTTAAATAACCAGGGAACCTTGGAAAAACTGCTGATTCAAGGGATGGGTCAGGAAAAGTATAAGAAACTTGGAACAGTGTTTGTGCCAGAAAGCAAAGAAGGGCACAGACAAAGGTGGACATGTCTAAAGGTCTCAAAGACCAAGTTGAATAGGCCCCTACTGGGCAAATCTAGGTAATTTGATCATCAAATTAAATAATGAAATAACATTGTAATCCACTGAATAAATTAGAAAACTGTATGTCCACACAGATATAAACAAACAAATAAAAGTTCAGCGAGAAATAATATTTTTAGAACTTTTCAAATTCCCTCCCTACAAAATACTTACAGTGATGAAGGGGAGGAAGGCTAATGTCAGAGTAGAGAAATCTGGCCAGTAAGCCTTTTCAGTCACAGTTCGAGCCATCAAGGTGCACGTCATCAGAGTGGGACAAGTAAGGACTATCGATCTGTTCCACCTGGGAGGGTGCAATGAGAACACAACATCGCTCCTGTGACACATTCCTGTAAAGAAGCATGCTTTAAATATAAGAACCTTGAGGTATTAGACAAGCCTAAATTGAGAGACATTCTAGAAAATAATTGGTCCATAAACATAAAAAGTGCTGAGGTCATAAATATTACAGAACCACTGAGGAATTATTCCAGACCAGGAGACTAAGGGAAATTTATGATTCCAAATTGGGTCTTTTTGCTATAGAAGACATTATTGAGACAGTTGGTGAATCCTGAATAAAGTGTGAGGCTTTGATCAGCATTAACATCTATGTTAACAAACATCATGTTAATTTCCTGATTTTGATGATTGTGTTGTAGTTACTGGGTTAGAATGTCCTTGTCTGTTAAAATACACACTGAAGTGTTGGAGAATGATTGGACAGCAAACTCAAACTATTCAGTGAAAGGTTTTGTCCTTGTACAATACTTCCTACTAAAAAATTAAGAGATCACACAGTTAATAATGGTATCAAAACACTCTGAACCCCCAATAAAAGAGAGGTAATTTTTTGAAGTCCATTCTCTTCACTCTTAGGGACTTAACTCCCTTATCTTTATACTTTCAATTTCCCACTTAAATGGCATCTTTCTCATCAGTACATAAATAGGTTTAGTCTTCCCAATTTTCTAAGCCATATATTGCTTAGTTGTTTTTTTTTTTTTTTTTAATTGGAACTGGCTCCTATGTATTCAGACACCCAGCATTGCTTCTGAGATCCATCCACATTGCTGTAAATAGTTAATTTTTTTCATTGAAATTTAATATACCATTGTACAGATTGAGATGCTTTAGAGACAGACCTCTAAGAAGTGAAGAAAACTGTTTGTCTGTCTATCTGTCTATCTATCATCTATCATCTATCTGGACGTGTGAAATTGTGATAACAAATTTTCACACCCGGAGCTCAGGAGGAAGCACTGGGCTAGAAATTAGGGTTTATGACTTACTTGTATATAGGTGGTAATTGAAATTATAGCTAATAAGAAATTGCCTAGGAAGAGATTAAGGAATGAGAAAAGGGCCAAAGACTGAGCTATGGTATTTAATGGTAAAGAAGAGGAGGATGAGCAGCGAAAGAAACAGAGAAGTGGCTAGAGAAAGGGGAAAGAGAAGTAGGTCAAGACTATTGACTGCTGCTGAGACACTGCAATGAATACTGAAAAAATCCACGAATTTAGCAATGTGGAGGTCATTGGTGATTTCATAGAGAGCTGTTTTAATGGAGTGATGGGGGCATATACCAGACTGGAGTGAGTTTAGGACTGAGCAGTAGGTGTGAAAATTGTGATAACAAATATAAAAATTAAAAAGATTGACTATGAAGTAAGAGCTAGAGATAGGACTACAGTTTGCTGGAGGTGAGGAGGTGGAGGACATGGGTTTGAATGAGGGATGATTATTCATTATTATTATTTTAGGTAATAGACACTTGACTATAGTTTAAAGCTGGTGGAACACGTTGAACAGAAAGGTTGTATATATAAAAGAGAAAAAAGGGATATTGGATGGTGTAAGTTCTTGATTAGGTGACATGAGGTGGATCCCAGAGCAGAGATGAAGAGATGAAGCAGGCCTTTTTATGATCCGCAGGGAGATACAGACCAGATAGAAGCCCAAGGGAAGTGTGTATGTTTTGTTTTAGAAAGATGGAACTTCCATCTAGTTAGTGCATATGTTTTTTTCTCCCTGCAAAGTAGGAACTTTATCTCATTGACTTGACTGGTAAATAGGCAAAAGACAGTAATCTCTTCCAGCGTATTTATACATTCTGTATTCTAGGCACATAGCTGTTTGGATTTGTGGGTTATGAATTACATTATTTTAGTATGCTATTGCACAATGTAAAGTTATATGTCTCTTCAAGGTTCTGACAATTTATTTATTTATTTATTTTTAAAGATTTTATTTATTTATTTTTAGAGAGGGAAGTGAGGGAGAGAGAGAGAGAGAGAGAAACATCAATGTGTGGTTGCTGGGGGACATGGCCCGCAACCCAGGCATGTGCCCTGACTGGGAATCGAACCTGTGATGCCTGGTTCACAGCCCATGCTCAATCCACTGAGCTACACCAGCCAGGGCTAGGTTCTGACAATTTATAAAAGACCTAAAATCTCTTAAAGAAAGAGAAAAAATACAGAAACTGACTAAAGGTAATTTTCTTTTTTTTACATATTTATAATTGGATGCATCATATTTCATCTTGTATATGTGTTATAATCATTTAAACATTAAGTTCTTTTAAACATTATTCTAATAAATATTCTTATTCATGTGTCTATGTCTCTCATCATTTCCTAAACACAGCTGATTGAGTTAAAGAGTCCAAACGCTTTAAAATCTCATAATGCGTATTGTCAAATCCCTCCACAATGATATCCCATTCAAACCCCAAAGGCAAAATATAATGGAGTGATAACCACAGTAATATTTAAACCAGGGCATTCTTCACAGTATCTAGAATTTCTGTCTTAAACTGACAGTTTCTTGTTTGGAACCACAGGTGGCACTACAGGGTAAAGGAACGAGCCAGATTCATAGACTGGAAGGGGTTTTGAAGGGACATCTCAGCCACCTGCTTTTATAGCAGACAAGCAACAAACAATTCTAGAAAAATTGCCCTTTCTCTTAACACTATGTGTAAATCACCTCAGTTGCACATTATAATCTTATACGTTTAGTCCTTTTAAACAAATTATTTATTTATTTATTTTTAGAGGGAAAGGGAAAGAGAAAGAGAGAGAGAGAAACATCATGTGAAAGAGAAGCATTGATTATCAGTTGGTTTCCTTCCATATGCATCCTGACCTGGGATCAAACCCACAACCTAGGTCCTATGACCTGACTAGGAATTGAACCTGCAGCCTTTTGGTGCATGGGACAACACTCCAGCCAACTTGTTTTTCATTTATGTATCTTCTTTAGTGAGGTGTATTTAAGGTCTTTGGTCCATTTTATATAATCAGGTTGTTTTCTTGTTGAGTTTTAAGAGCTCTTTGTACATTTTGGATAACAGTCCTTTACTAGATATGTCTTTTGCAGGTATATTCTTCCAGTCTGTGACTGGTCTTATTCTCTTGATATTATTTTCCTCAGAGCAAGTGTTTTTAATTTTAATGAAATCCAGCATATCCATTCATTTTTTTCATAGATCATGCTTTTGGTGTTGTATCTAAAGAGTCATCACTATACCTGAGCTCATCCAGGTTTTCTCCTGCATTATCTGGGGATTTCTTGTAAACTGCCTTTAAGTAGATAACTTTGAAAAAAAACTTCAAAAACACCAACTGGAAAAGGTGTGAACATTTTACTGACATAACACCACACTGTGTAGTTATCTATTGGTGCTTCCACTCAGTAGTGCTGCATAAAAATGGTAAGGATGCAAGTGAGATGCCGTGCTGAGTTCCCAAAATGAGGGGATAAAAACCCTTTTATGTCTAATTTCCGGTTCACTTATTTAAGCAAAGGCAGCAGCTTGGTTAAAAGATTTGGACCTTGAAATATCTGTCTGCAAAGAAGATACAGGTATTTTCAGTAAGTTAATGAAATCACAGGGGTGGGATCTGAAGAAATTAAAAGCCCTCTTTGGTCCTACCCTCTCATATTGCAGATTAGATGACAAGGATTGTCACTAAAAGCAGTTTTGGTTTTGCATGTATATGGCAAAATACACGCTAGTATTGTGCTAATATCTTTGCTACATTTACAACCTAGGGACTAAATGTTATTTCATTTATTTAAAATGATTTCATTCACTGTCTTATAGGGGGAAGTGGCCACTGACCAGGGCTCCAACAGAGTTTTGTGGGCAGCACTGTGGCACCACGTGCGAGCACATTACTGGGGTGGCTGCGTGGCAGAGGTGTTATTGGCTTTAACAGTTAAGAGGAATAAAGTAGAATTTTCCAGAAGGACAAGGAGGACAGAGCTTTCTATTATTGTTCAAATTGAGACATGTTCGAGAGCAGAAGGCATGAAGTGAATGCATTGTGAGTGAGTGTGTCAGAACAGTGGGGAGATGACAGGCAATTTCCTTCCTGGTTTGGGAGACTAAGTCGAAGTCGGTGGTTGTCTGAGGGACACGGAACCAAGCAAACCTAATTGCCTGGTAGCATCCAATTATGGCTGCTGGCAGGTCAGTCTCTACCATTGAGGGTCTGGCTCTAAGGATCAGGCTCCCAGTTGGCAAATTTTTCCTATAAAAAATCATAAAGTAAAAATTAAATTCAGTTTAATGATGTATTAGTGTGTGTTAATTAGACTAATACAATTTCACTGAAATAAGACTATCTAAGAAAATGTGGTTTGGAGTAGTGGTCATTGTAAGCTCAGGAACCTCCCTCATCAGGAGCCAGAATATATGGGACACCCTCTTTCTTAGATATTTATGGACACACGACAGTAAAATTCCTGTCCAGTTTCTCTCTCTCCCTGCCTTCTTTTCAGTGGGGCCAGATTATCCTTCATTTCTGTTTTGAGGAGGCAGCGAAAGTTATGCTCAGACACTGATTTTGTCTTTGGCAGCAATTTATTTAGCACAGGTTTGCTGTGGCAATTATAATAATAAGCCAATAGCATTCAGGATAATATTTCTTAAATCAAATGAAGAAATAATATACGTAAAATAAATGACAGATTAATCACATCAGTGTTTCAGGCAAGGGGAAGTGAAGGAATAAAACCCAAATTTAATATGATGTGTACCTTTTTATAACACAGAGCACCCCTAGAGTCTGTGACCAACCAAGTGCTGGATTTCCAGTTGCCAATGCAAAAGTAAAAGTCCCCTGTTGCTAGAGCATGTTGCTAGGGAACAAAAATACCAATGTGTTGGTAGGTAGGTTAAGTGGTCATCACCTCTGCCTATGGAGTGTCTTCCCAATAGAGGAACAAATGCCCCAAGGATCTTCAAAGAGTTTTTCATTGAGGGAAGTCATCTCCCATAAACAAAAACTCTCAAATAGTCCTCACAAACTCAGTATTTAAATCTAAATATGCCCTTGCTGTAGATGCTTCATTGCACATTCTTATTAATATGCGCCCATTGTGGCTCCTCAGCCAGCTGGGTTACTGGTTGCTTATCAATGACAACAGATGTAGAATGATTATATGCTGGCAAGACTGACTTCATACTTACTTCAAAGCAACTTTTAAATTTGTCTTTGTCATAAAAAGTGGATTAAAACAACTTCACTTAAGTGCTAAACAAATGGATTCAAAGTCATATTAAATCTACACACAACATCCTTAATACTTCTTTCCAAGTTTTTTTAGTCCCTTAACTACTGCCTCTTAACCTTCCCTGGGGCCTCTCTGATTTCCTGAAGTTGATGTTTGCCTCTTTATTTGCTTTCAATTGCATCCTCTCTCACCTATTTCTACTTGTTTCTCATTTCCATAAGAATTTTGGCTTTATTCAGATACCCACCCTTCTTCCACGTAGCCATGTAATTCTGGGTATGTTGGGCTTTATCTCCATCTGCCAGGGAGTAAATTCTGAGTATCGTATCAGTCAAGGTAATCCCACTCCTGTTGCCAGTAATTCCTTAGGAAAGAACACGTAGTGTGGCCAAGGAAACGCTACTGGAATTCTGGTGGAGGCTGCTGGGAAAGGTTTCTTTATACCTAAGAAAATAATTTAAGAAAAGGTGTTTTTTTCCATATTCTGGATTTTGTGGTGTCTGGATGTAATTTCTGGTATTGCTGCAGCTATCTTGTAAACATGAGGGCTAAGAGATGGAAAAGAACTTGGGTTCTTGATGATATTTTTGAGTCATTAAATCAACCAGTCCTGGAATCCACCATGCATTTGAACTTTCCGTCAATTGAAATAATAAATTATTATTTTAGTCAGTTTTAATCAGAGTTTTCTGTGGTTTGCTGCCAAAGCATTGTAAATAACAACATGATTTATATTTATTTCTTAAACTCGGGTCTTTCATTGAAGTTCTCATTTTGTGTATAAACTATCTATCAGTCATTTCTGTTTGGAATCCTAAATTAATCCCGACAAGTGACCTGTGGGTCATAAAGTATCAGTTATTTTATAAATAACGAGATTAAAACTTTACAGATACAATCACACTGTTACAACTCTACTTTCTGAAGGACAGTTTGACAGGGTCTCAGGGAACTGCAAGGAAAAATAGCACCCAAAGTCATCAAGTGCTCCTGGGGGTTAGTCTCAAAAGAACTTGGTTATTGGAACCAGAGTAATTTATTTGCCTCCTATAGATGGCATCTTCATTAAATATGCAGAGGGCAGGTAATCTAATTCAGTACAATTCAAAAATCATTTATTGTCTGCGTTCTAAGGTATGTACGATGGGATGGATGCCATTTGGGACACTCAGACAAGCTAGCTATATGGAGGGTCTCAGAAGTCCTTACCTCCTGAGACAACTGGTGTTCAGTAGAATTTAAGGTGCTGCTTCTCTGGAGCTTCCGACTGCTTCTGTCATTACCCTGAAGAGGAATTCTGCTGCAGGGAAGAAGCAATCTGGCATTTTGTGCCTTACTGTGTGGTGAACAATAGAGCCATCATCTTCCCTAGGAGCATATTCACATGAGAAAGATGCGAGACACAAACACAAAACAAATAAATTAATGTTTTCTGGGCGACCAATATTAACGGACACTAGTGAAGTTCTCAAGATAAGGCTGAGAGAAGAAAAACTGATGTGCACTCTCTATCCAGAGAAATTGTGTGGTGCATTGGAACTGACCCTGGACTTGGATCCAGAGGTGCTGTTTAAGGGTCAGCTCAGCCACTCATGGTTTGGTGACTTTAGAAAAGTCTTTTAACTTCCTGAATCTTTGTTCTTTCATCTGTAAAGTGGGCATGCTTGTTGAAGCCCACAAAGTTCTTGAGATAATGGATGTGAAACTGTTCATAAATTTCAAGGTTAACATGGTAATCCCAATAAACAATGTGTTTGGCAGATGAGAAGGAAGGAGACTAACAGTGTTAAATCCAAGTGCTGTGTCTGTCTTGTCTGCTTATGAGAAAGAAACCTTTGCTTTCATCTAAAACATACACATCCATATGATATGTAAACACGCCTAGGCAGATATTCAATAAAATCCTTTGAAAATCATATTCACCTCCCGGGTCAGAAGAGGTCAGGTGCACACTGGTGGTTCAAATGATGTGTGATGTGCTCACTACACACAGGACAGGGAGGCTGTGAGCAGTGGTGGCTGCTTTATTTTAAAATGGAGCTCATATTTATGATTTACCTTTTAATTTTTAAACCTTTCTAAACTAGCATGATGTGCTAATCTCTAATAAAAACAAGCCTAATTGCCTCCCATTTGGATTGCAATATAAAGGTCTGGGTTTTCTATAAAATCACTGCTTGTTCTTAGATTACAGTGTATTCTGAAACTGACTCCTGCAGGTTATTTGTTTCATTTTTTTCTAGTTAGAGAATGTAGCATTTACTTGCATGAAACTGAGCTCAAGCATTAAAGCTGAGTGGAATTATGCTAGAAGGCAGTTTGTTCTCTCTAAATAGCAGGAAGACCGTAGCATCTCCTTATTAAGGCAAAGAGCAATAAAAATAAAAATAAATCACAACGATTTACATAAATATTAGAATTTTATTATTTTTTTCCTACCTAAGACCTTTATTGTTTTCTTGCATGGGGGAATCAATGAAATTAACAAACTTCTGCCTTTTATTTAGAACATGTTTGCATTTTTGTGGTGTATGTCTTCTGAGAGCTAATAATAATAACATTGTAATTTGGGGTCTGTGGGCTATCTTGCCTGGGGCTAACACTTGAATGAAAGAGTAAAGTTCAAAAGTTCATATAAACATGGCCCTCCCCCAAAACACAGTTCTGGGAAAGGGGTCATTCTGTTGTAGTGCCCTACCACTGTACTACATGAGTCTAAATGGTTGCATCACAATTTGTTCCCTGGATTAAGCTGGTCAAAGTTCAATTTTGTTTCAGAATGGAGGAAAATATATGATAGGCTACATTTGTCCTTAAATAACTCAAGTAAATTCCCTGGAAATGACTCAGCCCTTCCTTGTTTTTATATCTTCCTTCCCCCCGTCCTCTGTACCACACTCATCTCAAATGAAAGCAGTCTTACAGCCAGCAACAACAACAAAAAGTCTGTCCATAAGATAAACTCTTTAAAAATAATATTCTCTGGGAATATAGTTCTATTCCAAGTTAGAATCAGTAATATAGAGTTAAAGCTGTAACAACAACTAAGATTATGTTTAGTAATCAGAAAAGAACTTAGGCTGGTTTTTAAAGATTAATTTGTTAATTAGGTGAACATCTGGGTTCAGTTTGTCACTTCCCTTAGAAACCTTGATTTATTTATGAGATTTTCATCCCCATTTACTAAAAAAGCAGTGAGTCATGCGGCGTTACACAGCAATGACAGCAAAGTTAATTGGATTCCAGATCCTTTCACATTTTTCCCTTCATCAGTCCTCTCTGCCTGAGTGGAACCATGCACTAGGACAGTCTGTGCATTTTTGTGTGTGAGAGAGAGATACAGAAACAACAGGAATTACAAGTGATTAAAATGAGTTCGAAAAAATAAGAATATGTGTTTGAATTTCCTTCGGCTTCTGGTATGACGCTCTGAAGGGTTACACAAAAGTAGCCAGATGAAAAACTAATAAAAACCGCTATCTTGGTGCAACTTTTTATAGGATTTCACTTTGTGAATCATGCGGATGTGTTATTACCCACTCAAGAAAATGCTGCTCGAGGGCGTCTGTGGTCTGAAGGGTTCCAGGGTTGGGTCCGGGTTGAGGAACGTGCAGAGGCAGCCGTCGCTCATTGTGGTCGGTATCTGCCCTCCACCTGCAGGTGTAAGGGCCTGGGCGGTGCAGGTGGAGATTTAAGCTTGAGAAAGGAGGGACAGGTGGATGGACCTGGGGTAAATGGGTGACCAGAGAAGTTGACCTGTGCTCTCCTAGCCCTGCAGTAGAATTACCACCTTTCTTTGGCTCCAATAGTTACAAATTGCTTTCGGCTTAGAACATACCTGTGAAAGCTGCATGATCTTGGCAGTATGAAACCATGCTCAGAGATGAAGGGGAATTCACCATCTTGGTCATTAACCTCATTGCTGCTTTCACGTTGCCTTTGTGGACACTCATTGTTCCTTCATCCTGTTCTCTTTGTCAAGTTAATATTTTGGGGTGTGTATTTTGTATATGAGTTACCATAAATCCTTCCTGGAACTGGCATGAATATGAATAAACACATGCATACCTAATCTAGGAAAATGTTAAAAGATGATTTTTGAGAGGAGAGATTACAAATGATATTATATTATTTTTTTCAGCTTTATTGAGATATAATTGACATATAACATTGTGTAAGTTTAAGGTATAAAGATTTGGTATATTTACATATTGCATGTTGTATTCAGAGAGCGAGACACCAAATGCTGGAGACTTTCTGGGTTCCAAAGATGTTATATATTGGCCACGGTTTTACCTGACAGGGGCGAACTCTCAGAGTGTCCTAGGACACTACACCCGTCAGGGCTTCCAAGTGAGAGCCGCGCCTAATGCTTACAGCCTAGCCCTTTTATTTGCAAGCAACAAGCAAACTT
>PVIA01019306.1:0-10813 GCA_004024845.1 Tonatia bakeri | reverse complement strand
ATATTACTGGACCTGGCCTTAGATTTTGTAAATATCTTGGCTATGGCCTCAGAATCTGCATGTAAAATGTGGACCAGAGGTTTAAGAGCCACTCAGAGGTACTATAGTTTTGGTCAAAACAACAGGCAAGCTATGTTGTAAGTTAGAGCAAAGAAGCTTGACCAGAATGAGGGTTTTCATACAAGTCCATTTCTGCATGCAATTACTATAAATAGTCATCAAATTTCAGAGCAGAATCCAGGCTCAAAACCAGCTTGTCGATAAATGTGTCAGAGGAAGTTCCAACTACAACTCAGGTCTTCTTTCTCTTAAGTCAGTGCTATTTTTATCAACTGTGACAATCTATTTATTTATTTATTTATTTATTTATTTATTTATTTATGTTTTTACTCAATCATTTGTTTTTATGGCTATCACCATTCCAGAGCTTTTATGGTCAACATGCAGTTGACTTTTCTTGTCAGAAATTACACATTTGTTAGCTAAAAACACAAGTGAAACCAATTCGAGCAAGGATCGTGAAACCCTTATGTTCCTTCCTCCACATATTTTGTGGAGGAACATTGGGCTACCTCTGCATATTTTACTGAGATGCATTCTATTTTTCCCAATGCTAGTGATGAAAGCTTATAGTAATTTTTAAAAATTTGATGACTACTGACATTTGTATACACCCGAGATACCATTGTCAAAATCAAGAACAAATCATCCCAAAAGTCTCTTGCATCCCTTTGTGATTCCTCCTTTCCCTCCCTACCCTTCTGTGTCACCAGAAACCACTGAACTGTTTTCTGTCACAATAGGTTTGCTCAATTTTTCTCGAGTTTTAAATAAATCAAATAATAAAGTACATATTTGGGGGGTTCTTTCATTCATGTAGTTTCATGTATCATAGTGCTTTTGTTTTTATTGCTAAGTAGTACAGTAGTACCCCCTAATCTGTGGTTTTGCAAAACTGTGGTCCAAAAATATGAAATGAAAAATTTCAGATATAAACAATTCATAAGTTTTAAGTTGCACACTTTTGTGAGTAGCATAATGAAATCTTGAGCTGTCTTGCTTTATCCTACCTGTGATATGAATCATCCCTTTTTCCAGTATATTCACACTATATAAGGTGTTTACTCCCAAAAAAAAACCTAGAATTGTTTTATAAAAAATTGTGTAGTTTTATTCTTCTATGTTTAAACTTTAGTCACCTTCAAAGTACTTCCATTTGATGCAATATACCTATCAAGAAATTTTTTCAAAGTTCAAGACAGTTTTTGAACTTGTCAATATTGATGGCTTTTAGTACTTCTGTCTTTTTTGTTTCTTGTATTCCACATTGGCAAAACATTTCTGTTTGAGGACTTTTTCACCCAGGGAAACAAAAAAATAGTCTCTGGGGCAATTTTGGATGAATAGGAAGGGCAGGGCATGAAGGTCATGCCACTTTGGTCAAAAACAACTAAACATTCAGTTCAATGTGGGCAGGCACACTCATAAATCACCCATTGTGAAGTAGGCAAATGTGTTGAAAGAGTATTCAGAAAAATTCACTGAAGCCGAGTGCAGCTTCTCACAACAATGCCAGTTGGTATAGATGGGTTCCAAGAATACTCACCTAGCAGAGAAAGCCTGTATTACAAGGGGCCCACCCTCCAGAAGATAATTCCAGGTCCCCCCTCATGTACTCCACCTACTTATTAGTTGATTGGTATCAAGTCATCTGTTGTAGTGCTGCGATGCTTGTGTTCAAGTAACCCTTATTTCACTCAATAATGGCCTCAAAACACAAGAGTAGTGATGCTGTCATTTTGGATATGCCAAAGAAAAGCCATCAATTGTTTCCTATAAGTGAAAAGGTGTGCATGTATAGGAAAGAACACAGTATATATAGGGTTCGATACTGTCCCCATTTCAGGCATCTACTGGGGATGTATTCCCTGTGGATAGGGGAGGAGTACTGCATTCCACTGCACAGATGCAACGTAACTCATTTACCCCATTCACTTATTGATGGGCATTTGGATTATCTTCAGTTTCTGACTGTTATAAAGAAAGCTGCTACGAACATTTGCACGCAAGTTTTATGTGCACATGTTTTCAATTATCTTGAATAAATACCTAGGATAGATTGGCCGGATCATATGGTGAGTGTATATTTAACTTTTAAGAAGCTGCCAAACTATTTTTCAAAGTGATTTTGATCATTTCACATTTCCACCCGCAGTGTCTGAGTTTCAGTTACTCCACACTCTTAATAATACTTAAAATGGTCAAACTTTCTATTTTTAACCATCCTGATATGTTAATGTCATCTCATCGTGATTTTAATATGCATTTTCAAATGACCGGGACTTTAAGACTGGCAAATGCTATTTTGATTATCAAAGAGAAGGAAAAAATGGAATGTAAAAATGAGAAGAGAGTAAAGTCAATACCAGTCCTGTCAAAATTTTAGAACAATTAATTAACCAAGTAGTTAATAAATGTTTAGAAAAGGCTTGGCAGTATCACTAGCTGCCACGCTAGGCTTGGTATCAACAATTCATACTGAACAAAGATTATTAACATTTTTTCTATTAACATTTTTTTAGTAAGGAGTATTTTTTAAATTGTTGTTCAAGTACAGTTGTCTCCATTTTCCCCTCACCATTCTCCACCACTCCACCCATCCTCAACCCCCACCCTCAATCCTACCCGCCTTTGGCTTTGTCCGTGTATTCTCTGTAAATGTTCCTTGACCACCCTTCCACTTCTTTCCCCTGTTATCCCCCTCCCCCCTCCTCTGGTTACTGTCAGTTTGTTCTTTATTTCGGTGTTTCTGGTTTTATTTTTGCTTGCTTATTTGTTTTGATGATTAGGTTACTTTGATAAGGCATTATTAGATCAGTAGACAAAAAAGACGATGTAGGCTATAACCAATAAGTAGTCATCAATATATGATAGTTGCTTGTCATTATGGGAAATAATCCTTATGTGTGCCTAGATTTTCGATCTCGAGCACGTTTGTATCCTCCTGTTTTCTAGCCTTGTGTGTCTCTTCACTCTCATCCTGTCCCAGCAGGGTCTCTTCATTTGCTATTGGATTAAATCCAAGTCCTGCAACAGCCTCATGCTTGATGGCAGTGTGTACTTTTCCATTTACGATGGCTCCCTTCCAATATTCTGCATATTTTTTCATTTAATCTAGTTGTCAGCTCAGGGTTCTTTATGAAAAATCACTCATACATTGCTTGCCCATAAATTTTTGTAATTTTCTAACTGGTTGGCTTAAATATAATGGCCTATTATATATGCTTATTCATTATATTATCTATTGGATGTTCAGTGTGGGGCAATCTTGTGATCCTAATCTAAACGTCCATATCTGCTGATATATAATTATTATCTTTATCTCTTTAATACCATGGATATTAAATGTGATTCAATTTTAGTCTAATTTTCTATTTTACTTTCTGCCTCTTAATCCTAAAACAGTTTTTAATTTAAGCAGGTCTTCTTAATCTATAGAGTCTCTTATTCTTAAAGTTGAATGGCTTCCCAAACCTGGTTCAGTTGTCAGCAGAAAGCAATTTAAAGGGAGTTTTCCTAAGTGGGGGGAAGAAAAAAATAATCTCTTTACGGAGATGGTATGTCATGGGGTTTTGCCCAGAATGCTCCCAAGATGCTTCCAGAAATCACATAGCACTCAGTCTTGCTGTGTGTACTTTATGGTTTCCATAGGAGAAAACAAAAATTTAACAGAGTGAAATGACTAAATTTGTATCTTGTCATCTAAGAAAGAAAACTAGAAAGATTGCTCATTACTTTTTCTTTCCAAAATTGGGAAACTACCAATAGGATAGCCCCTCTCACAAAAGAAGGAGATAGTGAAGATTCTGTGAGGTTACTGAATCTGAGATTATTAAAGGAGGAATCTCTAGGAGTAAATGGAGGTTTTATGCAGGTATAGAAATGAGACAGCTTGGATACTATCTGTATTCCTAGAAATGCAAGAAAATGTTCATATTTTCTATGAAGATTATTTCCCTTAGGTTATTCTACATTACAAAAACTGTTACAAATGTATTTAAGAAGCAAAATTGCTACACCTTGAAAACAAGGTCATACCCAAATAAATCTACAGGTGTGCCAATTGTCCATTCCCAGCATGGGGATTGGGGAGGGCATTATTTATTAACATTCTGTAATCAATTAGTAGAGTTTACAGTAGCATTTCTCAAGAATGCAGGTTTAGTGTCATAAGAAGCTGAAGAGCTTGTTAAATTAGATTCTTGGGCTCACTCCTAAATCTCAGGTTGGAGTCCAGGAATCTGCATTCTTATCAAGCATCCAGATAATTCATGTGCTAACTGAAGTTTGAAAATTACTATTTTATTTTCTTTTTATCCTCACCCAAGGACTTTTTTTTTTTCATTTATTTCAGTGAGAGATGAGGGAGAGGGGGGGACAGAGAGGGAGTGAGAGAGGCATCAATGTGAGAAACATCGATCAGTTGCCTCCCATACACACCTACACCAGGAAACGAACCTAGGCATGTACTCTGACTGGGAATCAAACCCATAACCTTTTGGTTTGTGGGAGGATGCTCCAACCAACTGAGCCACACTGGACAGGGAAAAATCACTATTTTAAACCTTTAAATAAGACGTACTGTAAGTCCAGTCTGGTGCTAACAGATAAGGATGCTACAGATACAAGAATAGATTGAATATTTTTTATTTTGGAGTTAAATTGTAGTTTGTAAATCATGCTAATTTATAATGGTAAGTCTACATATACCCAGAAAATTCCCTAGAGATGACTGGAGATTTTACTGAGCTGAACTTCCAAGATGCATTATGTAAAGCCCTTCTCAGTCAATTTTTTACATATAAATATCTACATCATGATTGTCCTTACACTTTCATGCTTTGTGAACAAACTTGTGATAAGGGTATGAAACTGATTTATTTTAAATTACCCTGAAAACTTTCTGTAAAATATGCATAGTATAGTACCTAGCATATGAAGAGCACTAAGTAAATATTTACTAAGTAAATAAATTAATGAATAAATGTTTTCACTCATCTTATCTTTTCCATTGCTATCTGCCCTTAACACCTTCTGTGTGTTTTATTACAGTACTAATGTTATAATCTACCCAGATTTCCAAGCCCAAATCTGGAAAGTAATCATGAAGCCATCTTTTCTTTTTTTTATGTTAGTATTTATTGAATTGTTTATTTCTGAAACTCATGAAGCCATCTTTTCATTCACCAGTGACTGGTCACTAAATTCCCTCATGTTTATACCACCTAGAATTTTCTCACTTCCCTGGTATCTCCAAAGTTGGATTATCTGAGTTGTTACATGTTAGTAAAAGAAATGATAAATCAAAAGACATAAGGATAGTGAGCATGTATGTACCTAAGAATATATTCTATAAATATAAAATATCTTACAGAGTGAAATTTAACAACTGGAGATTTTAAGACATTTCAGACATTTTAAATCAGGTAACATAAAAGATTATAGGAAATTTGAATAAACTGATTGATAAGCTCAAAACAATGGATGTATAGACATTTACATCAAACAGAGAGTTTGCATTATTTCTGAGAAAAAAGAAATATTCATAAAAATCTGTATATGTTAAATTCTAAATGATTAACATCATACAGACTATTTTCTCTGTTCATCATGCAAAAATAATTAGTATCCAGCAACAGAGTATTTTTTTTTAAATCTCATATGTCTGGAAACTAAGTAAAATACTATTAAGTGACACTGGGTTAAAATAAATATCATAAGGAAAATTACAAAATACTCAAAACTGAGAGACTAGAAAAGACTACATGTCAAAATTTTTGGAATACAGTTAAACAAGTACTTAGAGGGAAATGTCTAGTTTGCAATACATTTTTCCAGCAAACAAGGAATATTAAAAACAAATGCTAAGCATTCAACACAAGAATCTGGGAAAAGCAACAAGCACACACCAGATGGAACAGGAAAAGGACACAGCAAAGATAACAGGGAGAAATCAGTGAAAGGTACAGCAAAATAAAAGTAGAGGTGATTTAGGTGTGCCTGAAACTGGTTTTATGAAAAAATGTTTAACATAAACCACTGTTAGAGACCTTGGGGGTGGAAGGTGGGTGAAGAGAGAGAATACCCAAGTACAGTGACAAATAAATATGCAATGAATATAGTTCTAAAACCCTGTTGCTAAAGTGGAAATGTGTTCTGCAGAATCCCAGTCCTAACATGACACAGGGGAGACCAAAAAGGTGGATGTGAAACCAAGAGTGTAGTTTAATAACCAACTCAGCAACAGACAGACCAGCAGTTAACATGCTTGGCATTTCAAAACCCTGGATCACAAGAAGCAGACTTTAGTCCTGAAACACAGCAGCAGGAAAAGAAAACATGAATGTCAAATATGAATGAATGTTTTTCTGTAAAATGCAAGTAATATCTCCATTTATTAAATTTTATTTTGGGGGTAATAAAATGCATTCATTCTTGAGATCCAGGATAGCAGAGGAGTAAGTGAAAGCTACACTAGCCTCCTCCCAGGACCAATCTGGAACTACAACTAAACTGTAGAGAAACTATTTTGAATACCCACCTGAACACTAGCTGGAGAGAAGTCTTACAACCATGGACAGACAGAAGAAAACATTAGTCCACAATGTAAATGGTACAGAGTGTGGAGGAGATGGGAGAAAGCTGGCTGGGCACCCAAGGGAGCAGCTAAAGTTCCAGAGAAATATTTAAGCAGCTGAGTTGCAGTTCCTTCTGAGAAGTGTGGGGTCTAAACCCCAAGCTGAGCTCCCCAACCTATAACATCAGAGCCAGAAAGCAACCCAGATAACATTGAGCTATTGGGAACCACCCTGCCTGGTATCAGAAGCTGTAACCCCAGCCAAGGCTAAGGCTGAGGGAATGACCTTGGAACTGTAACCCAGCAAGGAGACAAAAGCTTATCTCCCTGACAGGAGCACCGCATCTGCTCCTTTTATTCACCCTGCCTGGCCCCCAATGTTTGATTGGTTAGCCAATGACGGGTAAGATTCCCCAAGGGGGGACGACCTAAGACAGGCACAATCACGTGGGAGGCCCCCAAGGAAGGATTTTGGGGGCTATAGCAAAAGGGGGTGATGGACTTCTGCCCCTCAGCTTTGACAAAGCCTGAGTCCTCCTTGTCTGTGGGAAAATCTCCTAATCTCTTGGCTGCCTTACTTCCCTTGCTCCACCTAAGCCTGAAACAATGACAGAGGGTGCTGCAGCCCTGTGCTGGAAAGGGTGGGTTCCCCAGGTGATCATGCCTAAGAAAGCATATGTAAAATGCTGTGAAACCTGCTTTGTTTAGAATGCTCTCAATTGAATAAGAAGGGTTCCAGGAAGAAGTAAGTTTGTTCCTTAAAGTCTTTTACAGCTGTTCGACCCTGACTCAAAATAGGCCCTCAGACTTCCTTGTTGTCTATTGTTTGATCCTTTCTTCCTGACAATGAGTAATGAGCTTTACCTGAATTTTTATGCAAATTAACTCAATAAAAGCCTGCTGGGACAGGAGAACGGGGTGCTCTCCCCTAGGGTGCCCTCCCCTAGGGAGGGTGGCCCGGCACTCCCCACTAGAGAGAGTGGCCATTTCATCCCTATTTCTCCACAAGACTTGGTTGTCTCTGTGTATGTTTTTCTTGTGTTTCGGCCATCTGCAGCGTTCCATGGTTACTGCTGGTTGGTGGCCATGACATTGAGCTGTGAAAAACAGCAGGGGTTCTATGGCTAGGGAGATATGGCTAGAGATGGAGAAAACCCCTTAAAAGGAAAAAGCACAAAATTTCACGTGCAGCCACTTACACTGGGTACCAACAAAGGGAGGGCAGAATGGACTGGAGATGCTTGAGGAGAGTCTGAGTTAGTGGCTCTGGGGAGAGAACTGAGGGAACAGCCACCAGGATCCATGTTCTGACTCATGCCCCACAGTGCAGGAGCCGGCTCTCTCAGGCAGAGCACTCCTCTCTGGATGGTATCAGCCTGAGGGGAAGGAATAGCCCTACGCACAGGAATTACTCTGCCCCACCCTGTGCTGCTTAAGCTTGACTACCAATTACAGATTGATTAGATTGGCAATTGATCAATTAGTTCAACATCTAAGGTAGAAAATATAAAGAAGACAAAATGAGAAGACAAATGTACAGACCCCAAATAAAGGAAAAAAAATATTTTTAGAACTAGATGAAATGGAAGTAGGCAATTTATCAGATAAACAGTTTCAAGTAATGATTATAAGGATACTCAACAACATGAAAAAAATCATAGAAACCACAAAAAAGGACCAGTTAGAAATAAAGAATGCAGTATCTGAGATTGGTGATAGACCAATATCACAGATCAACATAGATGCTACAATCCTCAACATAATATTAGCAAACTGAATACAGCAATGCATCCAAAAGATCATACACCATGATCAAGTGGGATTTATTCTGGGAATGCAAGGATGGTACAACATTAGCAAATCAATAAAGAGATGCACTACATAAACAAAATGAAGGATAAAACCATGTGATTATATTAATAGAAGCAGAAAAAGCTTTTGATGAAACCCATTTATGATAAAAGCTCCCAGCAAAGTGGGAATAGAGGGTAGATACCTAAACATAATAAAGGCTATATATGACGAACCTATTGCCAGTGTAATAGGCAACAGAAAAAACTACAAGTATTCCCTTTAAGATCAGGAACAAGACAGGGATGTCTGCTTTCATCTCTCTTATTCAACATAGTGCTGGAAATTTCAGCCACAGCAATCAGACAAGAAGAAATAAAAGTCATTCAAATTGGAAAGGAAGAAGTGAAACTGTCTTTATTTGTAGATGACATGATACTGTACATACAAAATACCAAAGATTCCACCAAGAAACTACTAGAACTGATAAACAAATTCAGCAAAGTAGCAGGATACAAAATTAATATTCAGAAATCAGTTGCATTTTTATGTCAATATTGAGCTAATAATAAAATAAATATTCTTGATTTGTTGTATTTATTTCCCATTGTAAAGGGAAATTAAGAAAACGATCACATTTTTAATAGCTTCAAAAATAACAAAGTACCTAGGGATAAACCTAATTAAGTATGTAAAGGACAGAAAACTGTAAGACACTGAAGAAAAAAATTGAAGAATAATACAAATAAGTGGAAGCACATACCATGTTCATAGATAGGAAGAACTAACATCATTACAAAGTCCACACTACCCAAAGCAATCTATAGATTCAACACAATTACTATCAAGATACCAATGAAATATTTCACAGAACTAGAACAAATATTTCAAAAATTTACATGGAACCACAAAAGCCACACATAGCAACAGTGGTCCTGAGAAAGAAGAATAAAGCTGGGGGAATCATGCTACATAATATCAAACTACAACACAAGTCTATAGTAATCAAAACATCCCGGTACAGGCATAAAAACAGACACATGGACACATAAAAACAGATCAATGGAACAGAGTACAGAACCCAGAGGTAAACCCACACCTTTATAGTCAATTAATATTCTACAGAGGAAACAAGCACATACAATGGACTAATGACAGTTTATTCAAAAAATAATGTTGGGAAAATTAGACAGATATGAGCAGGAAAATGAAACTAGATCACCTCCTCACCACACACAAGAATAAATTCAAAATGAGTCAAAGACTCAAATGTCAGACCCAAAACTGTAAAAATCCTAGAAGAAAACACAGGCAGCAAAATCTTGGACATTGCTCATAGAAATTTTTTTATCGAATATATCTCCCCAGGCAAGGGAAACAAAAGAAAAAAAATAAAAAATAAGATTTAATCAAACCAAAAATCTTTTGCACAGCAAAGGAAATTATCAACAAAAAAGACAACCCAAAGAATGGGAAAACATATTTGCCAATACATCTGATAAGGGATTAATATTCACAATTTACAAAGTACTTACAAAATTCAACACCAAAAAAACAAAACCCCAAACAACCCAATTAAAAAATGGGCAAAGACCTGAATAGGCACTTCTCCAAAAAGGACATACAAATGGCCAATAGACATAAAAAGATGGTCAACATCATTAATCATCAGAAAAATGTAAATAAAAACCACAATGAGATACCATCTCACACCTGTCAGAATGGCTATCACCAGTAAATCAACAAACAAGTGCTTGTGGGGACATAGAGAAAGCGGAACCCTTTTGCACTGTTGGTGGGAATGCAGACTGGTGCAGCCACTGTGGAAAGCAGTATGGAGATACCTCAAAAAATTAAAAAATGGATCTGCCTATTGACCCAGCTATCCCACTTCTGGGAATATATCCAAAGGAACCCAAAGCACTAATTTGAAAGAACATAAGCACCTCTATGTTCATTGTGGCATTATTTACAATTGCCAAGATACTGAACCAGGCCAGGTGTCCATCAATAGGTGAGTGGATAAAACAACTATGGGGCATTTACACAATGGAATTTACTCAGCCATAAAAAAGAAGAAAATTTTAACTTGCTACAGTAGGGATGGACCCAGAGAACATTATACTAAGTGAAACAAGCCAGTCTGAGAAAGACAAATACCGTGTGCGGAATCTAATCAACAAACTGAAATTAACAAGCAAAACAAAGAGACTCATAAATGGAGAACAGATGACAGCTAGCTAGTGATGGGGGGGTGTTAAGGGGTGACAGAATTGAGCAAAAAGGATAAAGGACTCAAGGACATGGACAACAGTATGGTGATGCTTAGGGGGAAGAAGTGTAAGGGAGCTAAATGGAAACGGAAAATATATAAAGATAAAAAAA
>PVIA01019305.1:0-10829 GCA_004024845.1 Tonatia bakeri | reverse complement strand
ATGTGTAAAATGGGGCAAACTTACTCCTTCACTGTTGTGGGCAGACGGGTTGACAAAAGGGATAAAATGAGAGTGCAGTTAAAGTGTCTGGTGCGGTTCCTGGACATGGTTGTTGTCAGTGAACAGCAGGCATGGTAGAGGGAGGTTCTGGTAACAAGCCTGGCAGCTCTGACCTGGGAGACAGTCCCTGCCCTAGACGCCTCTCACGTGATAAGGGAACGCAACCTAGAACTTAGAGCCGGGTGAGCCCCAGGACTGTGGGTGGCGGGGACGAGCAGGAGTATGAGAGCCCCTGATGAAATGGGCTGGCCCTTGGCAGCCCTCCCCCTCTCTCTTTGTGCTCGACAGGTGACAGCTATGGCTGGCTTGGGTCAGCCTGCAGCTCTCGTCCCCAGAAGCCTTGCCCGGGGCTGCCTCTGCCTGCTCAGGAAGGCAGGGCAGCACAGGGTTTAAGGACCTGCATGCTGGGCTTTCTCTCCCAGTTCTGAGACTTCTTAGCAGCAAGTTACTTACATGTTTCCTCATTTCTACAAAGCTCCTGATAATCATGGAACTGGGCCCTGGCCGGTGTGTGGCTAGGTGGGTTGAGTGCCAGCCTGTGAACCAAAAGGTCTCCAGTTCCATTCCCAGTCAGGGCACATGCCTGGGCTGCGGACCAGGTCTCCAGTTCGGGGCATGCAAGAGGCAACCACACATCGAATTTTCTCCCTTTTGCCCCTCCCTTCCCCTCTCTCTAAAAAATAAAGAACATCTTTAAAAAACATAATCATAGAATTTTACAGATAAAATGAGATAATGCCTATAAAAGCCTTAATATCATCCCCAAACCATAACAAGCTCTGAAAATATCAGTGTTGGTGTGCCTCTCAGGTCTGGCTCTGTGTGATGATGGTGATGGTGGTGGCTGGGGTGAGAGGCACATCCAGAGCCCCCAAAGGTCCTCTGTCAGTGGGGTAGTCTTTGAGGTGAGGGATTTCATTGGAGACTTTCCAAATACATGAAGAAGGAATTCTCACAACGCAGTGTAACGTAATACACAAGGAAATCGGTACCGGCCCTTTCCCCTCAGGAAAGCCGTATTGGGACCGTCATGGGTCTGAAAACCCTGAGACCTCCTCCACGGTTTCCCTCTGGCTTTTACCTTCCGCTCGCTTCCTAGGACACCATGTGCTGTGAAGAACCCAGCCAGGGCTGGTGGGGTCAGTGGTTAGAGCCTGGCCCCTGGGAAGGCAGAGGCTGTGGGCTCGGTGTGGGTTGGGACCAGTTGTCCTTTTTTCATCCCAAAGAGAAACCTGTTGTGAGCGTGGATGGGCTGCTCACCGTGGCCTCTGAGAGGCTGTCAGCCCCGGTGACTGGTTTATGGGGAGCCTCCGGGAGGCCTGTGGCTGAGGAGGACTTGGGTTTGAGACCAGAGTCTTCTGGCCTGAGAACTCTGGAAGAGGGTGGGTTTGGGGGCATGGGAAGGCACCCTGAGGAAAATGCAGCCAGTGGGCCTGAGGGCGGGGTGGTTTGAGGGCGCCTACCTCTCTCCCTCGGCCTCCAGATGCCCGGCACAGCACTGCTGTGGGCAGAGGGCACATGACTCCACAGCCTTCTGCCCGGTATGACTGGAGCTCAGGAAGCAGCTGAGGCCACAAGGGCCCTTGGCTTCTTCGGCTCCTGCTGCAGCCCCAGACCTGGAGTTGGAGGCCTGTGGGCCTGCGTGGGAGGTCTGCTCTGGCCGCCAATGCAGGGCGTGGCTGTGCTTGGAAGCCAGTCAGTGGGGGAAGCCAGTCATGGCCATCTCCCTAGCCATGGGGCAGTTTTCATTTGGGTTGCTTGAGCAGCAGTGTCTGCGGGAGTGGTGAGTGAGTCCTCTGTCAGACTGGAGGGCTGCCCCAGGCTGGCACAGCAGCTTCCACCCCCCTCCACAGCTGGCACTGGGCGGGAACCCCACCTCTGCCCTGTTCTCCCCTCCCTAGGGGCAGTCGGAGGCAGACACAACTCAGCAGAGCCTCCCTCTTGGGTGACCTCGAGGGCTGTCCCTTTCTTCTGATGGAGGCTGCCCGCCTCATTTGTTATTACTGCCACTGGGTGCTGTGACTCTCTGGCCTTGGCCAGATGTCTCCCCGCCCTCCCCTCCCCGCTCAGGGACAGACCATGAACACAGTGACAGGGGCTGTGTGTGTTCTCTGGGCAGCAGGACTGCTTTCCTTCCAGTCCTCTGCAGCACCCTGCGGTCGTGAAGAAGCTTTGTCCTCCCCATGGCCAGGCAATGAAACGAAGTCCTCACTGTGGACCCGCAGCCGTGTCAGGGAAGCGTCGGATCCGGTTGCTTTTCACTGAGCTGCCTGAGGACCCTTAGGTTCCCTCTTCCCCAGGGTGTGGGGCTGGCTCAGGCCTATCTCAGTGAGCAGGAAGCAAGCACGGGGCCCTGAAAATTCAGTCCCTAGGAGGCGGCATTTCACAGGAGCTGCACAGGGAAGGGCTTTGTCCCTGACCACCTTGACCTCCAGCTGACCTGGGGGTGGGACGGGAAGCACAGCCCTTAGTCCTGGAATTCTAATGTCCCGGCTGCAAACACCCCAGCCTCCACGGCGGGAGGACACCGTCTCCTTAGGAGGATGTATCCCCACATTGGAGGAAGGGCTGCAGCCAGGGCCTCTATTTTGGCACCTAGCCAGGGAGCACTGGTGATGTTCAGAGCAGCAGAGCCATCGGAGTCAGCCGTGGGGAGGGCAGGCCTCCTTGAGGAGGGGGCACACACCACAGACCTGTCAGGCCGGCCATCAGAGAGCCGGTCTGCCACTTCTCCTCCTCCGAGTTCCCACACCGACAGTACGCGGCACTGTGTGTAGGGTTTTTTTGCCCCGTTGGCCTGGTGGACCACCCATTGGGCCCTTTTTAGCTGCTGCCACTGTTCTGAGGACTTGACTTAGCTCACAGCTGTCTCTAGAGACACAGGTAGTGTTACTGGGTTTAACAGACAGGGAAACACAGAGGAGCAAAGTGACCTTTGTAAGACACGCAGTGCATGACAGAGCCGGGAGTTGGACCCGGTGCCTGGCTGCACATTCTGTGTCCTTCGCCAGTCACCCCGCCCTACCCCTGTCTCTGTTCCACCACGGCTCCCACGGGTTCAGCTCAGCAGGGACCCGTGAGCTCCCGCTGTCCCCCGAGGGTTCCCGGCTCCTCCCCAAGCAGACCTCGGGGTGAGGCTGGGGGGCCCTGTCAGCATAACCCTCTCTCCAGTGTGAGGCTTGTCTGTGGCCCCCGCATCTGCTGTGTCTGTTTTGGGGAGGGGGTGTGCCTGGCACTTTGGAAAGGGAAGGGATTCCTGCCACCAGGGTGTTTCTTAGGAGTCAGAGGGAGGCCTGGGAAACTGCCTTGAGGCCCCTACTCTCCCCCCACCACAGGAAGATTTGCTCCCACTGGCTTCTGCAGTAGAGCAGGGCCTAGGGGCATCAGCAGATAGTGGACCTCTGCCCTTTCCCAAGTCCTCAATGCTTGTTTCACTTTGACAGAATGCTCAGGAGCCCTCCAGCTCCTCCCCTACAGCAATGCAGGTGCAGGTCCTGGCCTTCTTTCTCTTTTGACAGAGCCACGGGGTCAGGGCTTTAGAGAAAACAAGACAGAGAAAATGTACAGACCTTTCCCTAAACAGGTGAAAGTGTGTTTGAGACAAGACGCACACAGGAAGGGTATTTAACCTAGAATGCAGCGTATACAAAGTGTGAGAGCCCTGGCTGTTGTGGCTCAGTGGATGGAGCGCCAGCCTGTGAACCAAAGGGTTGCCAGTTCGATTCCCAACCTAGGGCATATGGCCTGGCTTGCCAGCCAGGTCCCTAGGAGGGGGCATGCCAGTGGCAACCACACATTGACATTTGTCTCCCTCGATTTCTCCCTCCCTTCCCCTATCTTTAAAAGTAAATAAATAAAATCTCTTTAAAAACTTTTTAAAAAGTGTGCAAGAAAGAAATGGTCAGAAAAAAGGGCAAACTCACTGGGCTTGGGGTAATCTGGGTGGGCTTCCTAGGAGAGGGGGTACTCTCAATGACCAGTAGGGTGTGTATGGGGGGCTGGGCAAGTTTCTGGGAAGGAGGTTGTCCCCCTGGAAGGGGAGGTGGGTTTGGTGGGGGGCAGATGGGAGCCAAGCTGAGTTTCCTATGTGCCTCTGCCAGCAAAACAGCCTTCACTTCCCATTTTTGGGGTGGTCCACCTGGTTCGTTCCAGAGGGACAGAGTGTGCACAGTGAGAAAGCTCCCTCACCTTCAACCAACACTACCAGCTCCAAAGCTGTTCCAGGCATTTAAAAGCCAGTGCATTATGTATTTTCTCCTCCTCCTCTTTATTTTTGTTTGCACCAGTGCAACATTCTCCACACACAGGTCTCTACCTATGGCCAACCTGACCTCCCACAGAGGGATGTCTATTGTTTGTCTGTACCTGTAGTGGATCTGAACTGAGAGCTGGGCAGAGGGGACAGCGCTACTTAGGTTTCACCTCTGTGCCCCATTACTCCTCTCTGGCATGAATATGGGGTTAGGAGCAAACTGGGGGAGGGGCATGGTTAAGCCTTAATCTCCTGTCTGCCAAAGAGCCCCTGGGAGAGGTCATCGTGCTGGTTCTCCCTCCTGGGCAGGCTCCTCACTGCTTGGTCCTGGGTCTCCTCCCTCCCATCGGGCCCATGACAGCCTATAAAAGGCCCTCGACAGAAAATAAGTCCAAATCTTTATGTGTGTTTTGCCTGCTTTTCAGAGTGCTTTCCCAGCATCACCTCGCTTTGTTCTTCCCTGGAGGCAGGCAGCGTTACCCCCACTTTTACTGGGGTCTCAGGTAGAATGACCTGTCTGAGGTTACATGACTCATTAGTGGCAGCCAGATTTCTGACCTGCAAGCCCAGGGCTTTCCCCCTACCTCGTGCTTTTGGTCACACACGCGTTCTGCTGCTGTCTCTGTGGTTAGACTGGTCTCCGGGCGCTGGTGCGGCTTCTCCTCCTGCTGGGCCACAGGCCTTCAGAGCCTTCCGCTGTAGGAAGGATAATGAGACGACTATCAGTCAAGGTGCTTCTGCCCAGGAGGGAGGGAGGCAGACCAGGATGGGTCTGCAGGGAGCTGAGTGAGCCATGCGCAGGCAGACAGGGTCCACTGATAAAGTGAGGGTTTGGGGCTACAGGGACTGTGGGTACCAGGCAGGATGCCAGGACTCAAAATCCAAGACTCACTGAGAGGAGGATCTTAGCTCCACAGAAGGAAGGTGCAAACTATGAATTGAGCTGCCCAGCACTGGCACAAAGGACCTAGTGAGTGTGCTGGGGCTCAGACCTCAGACCTCAACCCTGAGAGCTGGCACAGCAGGAGAGGAACTTTCTAAGGCTCTGCAGAGGCACTCTGCTGGGCCTCTCATCACATACCTGGGCCACCTTGATCCAGTACTCCATCACTTTGGCCCTGTCCCTGGCCTTCATGCTTGGGTCCCCGAGGCAGGTGGTGACCACACAGGTGACCAAAGAGTTATATTGGGTAACAGGGGCACTGACAGTGCGTGCCCGGGGCTGTCTTCCGGGCTTGTCCTTTGGGGGCCAGACGGAGCCCAGGCACTGGTGGGGCAGCACCTGCTTGAACAGCTCCTGGGGAGAAAGGGGAGTGTCATCCAGCCTGGCCTCACCCTACCTCAGTGTCCCCAATCCCCTGCCAGGATCACACTAGTCAAAACAAAAGGTCAGGAAGCTGAGAATGTGGCCTGAGCCTCTTGGCAGTCCCTGGGATTCATCCTTCGTCCACCGAGGGCACCTAGCACTGGATGACCCAGGACCCAAGTCTGGTGGGGAAGAGACAGGAGCATTTTCCCCAGCCCATCCTTACTGACTCTGGGCTCCAGAAAGCAGCTTAAACGTGCTCATCCTAAGGGGGCATCTTCGAGCACCCCAGTCAGCACTGAGCTCTGAATTCCTGTTCAGTGCACACTCCCCCGTGGCTGCTACAACCACGGGCTTTGTTTGTCTGTGTCCCTTGGACTTAAGTATACATCTGGTGCCTAATCAGGGCTGAGGTTACTGATTCTCATGGGCAAGTGAATGGTCAACCTGTGTACTTGGAGCCCTCAGTGAGCTCTCCTCCTCACCTAATGGGCCAGGACCCACCCAACTTTCTGTGTGATGCTACACTTTGTACAGCAGGTCCTGTGAGTGTCCATACACACTGTCCATAGGTGGGCAGCAAAGGCTTGGATATTGGCAAAGTCACTCAGGACCCATGGGTGGTGTGTGGTGATGTTGTGATTTCGATCCAGGTGACAGGAGTGTGGGTCAGGAACAGGCAGGTAGGGGTGCTGACAGCAGAGGGAAGGCTCGTCCCCCCATCCTGAGAGGCCCAGTGTTCACCATGTCCATCCCTGTCAGTTGCTCTGCCACCAGCCTGGGAGGGAAGGTCAGGATGTTCTGCTTCTCTTCCCTTCCAAGGGGCTTAGTGGTCATAGCCCCTGGGTTCTGCAGTCCTGGGGATTTAGTGGGTGATCTAGCTGGCTCCAGCTCACGACGTGGCCCTGGGGCTGAAGGTGGGGTTGGTGCCTGCCCCATGTCTGATGAGGGGCTAGTGGAGATGACACTGGTTCTAGCACTAGTTCAGCTGGGGCAGGATCCAGGCACAGGGCAGGCCCGTCCAATGTCACTGGAGTGCTCTGGAGCTCTGGAGGTGGATCTGGAGCAGGGAAAAGAGACAGGTTCATGCACATGCCTGAGTTTTCTCTGCCTTTGCAGAGACAGGAAAGGAGCCACTGCCTTTGAGGCAACTCCAGCCCTTGTATCCCATCCTTCACCTCCATGCCCTTGAACATCTTCCAAGACTACAGTCCTCTCACCTTCCAGCTCTGCCTCATTGGGCTCTAGATGCTCCAGCTCTAGTCAAAGAGTGTGTAGGTGGCTCACCCAGTTTTCTAGCAGGGAAGCTGACCTCCACCAAGGCCTGCTTCAGAATGAACCAAAGATACAGTAGGGTGGCTAAAATATTGTGTGTGCTCTGGCCAGATTCCAGACATAGAAGGAACGGCCTCGCGGGGAGGCAGTGATTGAGCAGAATCAGATTTCGGGCTTTTCCTTCCACACGACCTCCCGTGAGACCCTTGTTTAAACCTGAGCTTTGATGCCTGCCACTGCCCATCCAGGAAACAGTCCCAAGCCACTCTGGACCCCTGTGGCTGTCCTGGGAACAGCAGTCCTGGTGACCCAACAGGTTGAACACAGAGCGTGTGTGGTCTCTTCTTCCCACTGACAGTTCTCCTGAAGGTCCTGCACATGGCCCACCCCCGCCCCTCCCATGTACCTGGGCATCTGGACTGAGGACTGAGACAGACTTGTGAGCAGGGCTGTGGAGAAAAGCAGGCAGAGCATGAGGGGTCTGTCTTGGGAAAGGGACTCTAAGGGACAACTCATCCCAGACTCCCTACCTGTTCTAGGGGCCCTGGGACCCCATCCACAATTCTCTTTGACTTCTGCCTTCTGGAGTGGAAGCCACCGGACCTCAGCACACCCTTGAGAATCAGCAGAAATGTATGGTCAGGGTTCTGCCAGGCCCTGTCCACATACAGCCCTCACCCTGAGACACAGGATGCCTTCCTTCTGCATCCATCAACACTCACTTTTTTATTTGATCTTGTGGTGTGTCACCCTAGTCATTATATGGGAATATGTCGTCAGTTGTACAGAGACATTGATGGCCTCAGATCTGGTGGATGGTGGACAGAACCTGAGAATGATGTGATGGTCTGACTTTCCTTCCAGGACTGAGGATTAGACACTGGGTCTGTGTCATTCACTGAATAACGCTAAGTGTCTCCAAAAGTGTTTGCTGGTGGTGAGGGCTCAATACACGTTGTCGAAGACATGAACTCCATTCGAAGCCATCACCCATATGAGAGTGGGCCCAGTGGCCCCTCCACTGCCCAGAGAACTCTAATCTGGTAACAGCAGGGGCCAGGAAAAGAAGCATCTAGGTGGAATCTCAGACTGCTTGACAGGTTGTTTTCCACGTGCCTTTCCAAACTCAGAAATGCCACAGGCTGCTCATGGGTGAGTCTGGTGACATTTCATGGAGGCGAGAGAAACAAGCGCCATGAGCAACCAGAGCGTGTCCAGCCCTTTGTGCAGAGCCGGGCAGCTGCTAGGACCTGCCAAGGCTGGTCTCCAAAGTAGTCACTTCAAACTCCTGTGAAGTTTATCCCCTACCACCCCAGCTTTCAGAGGAGCACACTGAGGCTCAGACAGACTTGGGGACCTCTTCAAGACACACAGCTAGTAGTCGGCAGAGTCAGCACTGTGCCAAAGAGGGGGCGTGGGTTCACCGAGTAATCAGCAGGTCCAGGAAGCAGTGGGCTCTGGAGAAACACGGGTGGATGGACATGAAGGTGGAGATTTGGTGTGTGTTTCCACCGAGGAAAGCCGGTGTCACGAGTGCTGTCACCTTCTCCAGGGTGCCTCCCTGGAGGGCCCGCATCCTACAGGCCACCCACAGGTCATGTGTTAACTCGGGTGCATGCTGAGTGGGACAAGGAGGGACACACGGTCAGCGGCATCACCATGAATCATCAGGAGGACTGAGGTCTGTCTCAAGCTCACCCAGGAACTCCCAAGCCCTCAGGGACATGGGAAGAGGAAGCACAGGAGTGCCCTTGTGGAACAGTTCTGGGTTTCAAAAGTATGATTTAAGTTTGGTGAGGTGTGTTTGCATGTGTGTTTACATTGTACTTTGTAGGCATTTTTTTAGCAGCAGAAAGTCAGACCTCCTTGCATTGAGTCTGTATTAAGAGTGTTGCCCCCAGCACTCCTCAACAGACATCTGCGTCATGCAGATGAGAACACAGAGGCTTTGGGATGTCAAGTGGCTTCTCAGCGTCATGCAGGTCAGAACTGAGAACGGTCCTGGGTGACGTTCCCTCCAGCTCCCCCAGACATCTGACGTGGATGGAGAGTGTCTGGGGAGCCTTGCCCCTCCCCAGTTCAGACATAGTGCACAGGACAGACACAGCCCATGAAAGGCAGGGACTTCAAAACAGACACTTTATTTCTCCTCCATTGACTTGGAAGGTGTTTGAGACCCTCACTGTAGAGATCCCAGATTCCGCAAAGGGGCCAATGCCTGGGGACTCCAGACCGGACAGAGCCAAGCACAGGCAGGCATGTGGGCAGCAGCCTCAGGAAGGAGCAATCCATGTGGCAGGTGAACAGCTGAGAGGGGACTCAGAGTACCAGGGAGGGGACTACAAGTCAAGGAACGCTGGATTGCCTTGGACAGCTTGGCATCAGATGGGTGAAAACCCTCAACAGTGAGAAATCCTCGGGCCAGGCTGGGCACAAGCAGCAGCCATCCTGAGAAACTGTTGTTGGCACTGCCCCTGCTCCAGCCTCTTCCATTTGGAATCTGTCTGCGGCTGTTAAATTTCACATGTGCACGTCCTTCCACCAGCAGTCCCATCCCTGGCCACACATCTCCACTTGGGGACAGTATATATCGGGGTGAATTGAGTCCCCAAATTCCATGACTGTAACCAGTGGAACTTCACCACGTGCCTGTGTGAGGACTTAGGGTCTTTAAGGAAGGAGTGAAGTTTGAGTTCATGGGTGGGACCCGACACGGTAAGACTGGTGTCCTTTGAAGGGGTGAGGAGGACACATGCAGCACAGAGGGGAGTCCATGTGACACGGAGATGGCAGACAGCCACCTGCGAGCCCAGCAGAGACCCCTGTGGAGAAGGCAGCCCAGGCACAGGCTTGACTCTACCCTCTAGCCTCCCGAACTGTGAGGAAAGGAATGTGTGTGGTTTACGCGTCCTGTGGTGGTCCCGGGTCACAGCAGCCTGAGCAAACGGACACAGTCCCCTCGGACACACTTCAGTGCATTGCTGCAATGGCACTGAATTGAGTTTCATCGAGGCCCAGCAGCACTGAAACGCTGCTTCACCGAGGCCAAGGTCCTCCCTTACAAAATAGTAAGAACATTCGTGAAGCCACAGCTCCAGGCCCAGCCAGGCCTTGTGATATGTTGTGTGGAGGACGAGCAGCAGAGAACCACACAGCAGAGCTTCCTCCCACCCCCCCTTGTGCGTGTGTAAACCCTGAGGATCCGTGGGGGGACGTGCAGACTTGGAGACAGTCCTCAAGGACAGTGGGGCTGACTGCGCCCCAGCATCCCTGGGCCGGGTGGTTAAGACAAGAAAAGGGCAAAATGCAGATGTGCTTGTGCTCTGCTGTGAGTGAAACAAGGCACTTTTTTCTCTAATATTCCTACAAATACTCGAGGAGTGTCTCTACCACCCATGGAGCTGGTGGGAGGAGTGGAGGTCCAGGTTGGGTGTGCAGGGACCATGGGAGTCTCCAGCGGGGAAGCTCTGCAGGGCCTCAGGGGGCTCCCAGCTTTGAGTCTGGATTCTCATCCCTCCCTGCTCATCCTGGGGGCCGGGATGCAGCGACCCCTCTGGACCAGCTCTCACCTCAGACCAGGGCTGGATGGTGTTCTTGGCCCGCTGCACCTGCCCCTTGGCCCGGTAGGTGGTATAGTTGGACCCGTGGCCCGGCGCCTCCACGATGTCCTGGTTGGAGCTCTGCAGAGACAGAGCTGGGCACTGAGCTCTTCCTGTAGGCCCAGGAAGCTCCCCCCTAATCTGTGCCTCTGTGTAATGGCAGACCTAGCAAAGAGGTACATAGACCCCCAGGGCACAGTGCAGATGTCCCCTCAGTCTTGCCTAAGAGACAGCACAACTGAACCCTGTCAGCAGGGAAAGGCTGAATCACTGCAGACAACAACCTCCTTCACGAAATATTATGGAGATGAATACGGCCACCGCTCCTCACCTGGCC
>PVIA01019304.1:0-10830 GCA_004024845.1 Tonatia bakeri | reverse complement strand
AAGGCATTGGAATATTTTATCTGAATTAGGTTAGCAGAGTTATCACATATTACAATGTGTTTGGTTATTTTCCTTTAAATATAACCAAGGCATTTCTCTCCTTTTGCTTTTTTCTTCTTTTGAAATTATGTTTAGGTAATGGACTTGTTGAAATCCTTAGTGATAGGTAACAAGGAGACTGGGAATCTATAGATCGAGACTGAACTTTCAGATCCTATTTATGATTATGTTGTTCTGAAGGATCTGTGTATTACTCAGAAGAATATCAAACACAGTAGAGGACCTTTTTCACTTTTGGAGGTAATATTTATGCCATCATCTTACTATTTTATATTAGGAAATGTAGACTGTAGAATTTTTTTTAAAACCCTAATGCTGGGAATGTGAAAAACTGATTTTCTTGTTTTAAATTATGATGAAAAGGGCCTGACTGGTGTGGCTCGGTTGGCTGGGTTTCCTTCCACAAAGCAATAGGACGCACCGCACGCCTTGGTGGCTGTTTGCCTCCAGGTCAGGGGTCGTGAGAGTGGCAGTCGATCTATCTTTCTCTCGCATGTTGACTTTTTTCCCTCTCTTCCTCCCTCCCTTTCCATTTTGCTAAAAAAAAAATCAAATCTTTAAAAAATATATGATTAAAAAATAGCAGAAGATCATCCTCTTAAATAATAAACTGAATCTTTTCATAGATGTATTTGATTTTTATTATTAAATCATTTTATTGTTACTGTGTTACAGTTGTCCCAATTTTTCCTCCTTCGCCTTCCTCTGCCCATCCCACTCTGCAAATCTAAATATGTCCTCTTGCTTTGCAGCAGTATAAATACATGCTTCTCAATTACATTTGAACTTAGATAATAAAGAAACGTGATATAACGCATGCTTGATTTTCAGATGCTAAGATCCATTAATATCTCAAAATTACCATCTGATGCTTTGAGGGACAGTTTAAGGTTTGAATTATAGATACTTAACACTTTAAGGAGTTTTGAAGTTTTACTTTTGTTTTACCCTTAATAAACCTCAAAATTATGTTCAGGTTTTTTTTTCCTTAGTAATCTTATAATTTAATATATACACACTGTATTTTGCTATGTATCAATATGAAAATATAGGCAAGTATGTTAGGATCTACAACTAGAACTAAAGTACTAAAAAAATAGAAATTTTAGGTTTTCTCTCTAATTGAGTATGCTATAACATTCTTAAAATCTATCAATGTATCATGAGGGAGTCTATTAGAGTTTAAGTTAAAGCTCTGTAGGATTTAAAACGGAAGAAACCATTAACTTCTAACCTGTTTGACAGTGAGAGTGAGACAAGTCAGTGTTTATCAAAGGCACTTACTGTTTTTCATTTAAAGTTTTAGTTCATAGACCTAACCAATAAATATCAAAACAATTCCATTTTTAACTAATTTCTCTTTTAGGAAATTAACCATTTTCTCTCAGTAAGTGTTTCTGACGCCCTTCCATTGACAAGGCTTGAAGGACTGAAGGATCTTCAAAGACAAGCCCAAGAACACAAGATCCGAGGATGGAGCTTATCAGAGCATCTCAGAGTACTCACTTCATTTAATTTTTATTTATTGTTAAAGTGTAGTTTTCTTAATTTTTTTTCTTTTTTTTTTTAGAGAGGGAGAGGGGAAGAGATGGAGAAAGAGTAGGAGAAAAAAAGGTTGTGAAAGAGAAAGATCGTGGGTTGCCCTTGCAAATGCCCAGAACAGGGGACCTGCAGCCTATGCATGTGCCCTGACAGGGATTCAAACCCATGACCTTTGGCTTTGGGGGATGATGCTTAACCAACTGAGCCCTACTAGTCAGAGCTCAGGGTACTAATTTTAAAGAGGTGGGTCATTTGTACCTGTTCCTTTCCGAAAGAATCTTTTATACATTTGTGCTCTGGGTTTAATTGCCTTGAACTTAGACTCTCATCATTCACTTCAGGCCCTCCTTGTATCTCCTCTAACAACACACGTCTTCCTGATAGTCTTGTCACCTTCCACCACTCCCACTCTGTCCACCCTACACCTCTGCCAGAAGGATTTCTCCAAACAAAACATGGTCACGTTATTCTATTGCTTACAAAGTGTTAGCTTCCTGCTGCCTGAAAGGAACATGAACTCCTTAGAGCCAGGCACACCAGGTAATAATCTGTGTCTGCCTACTGCTCCAACTTCCTTCTTTCTTTTTTACTTCTTTCCAACTTATTTGATAAAAGAAATTTGTCTCATTTTAAACATGATTTAAGTATGTGTGTTATGTATATGTCTGTACATTTATATACATACACACATATATATACACGTTTCTAGCTGTATTAACATAAGGCAGCACCTAGAGTGTTGCGCTAAGTATGTTTCAAGAGAAGATTTTCCTGCTTCTGTGTTGATGTTCATCATCCTGTGTGCCCTTTAATTTCATATTTCTATCGTACTCTTGTTGTGCTAAGCATGTTTCAAGAGGTACTTTGGTTTCAACCATCTGAATGCAGAGTTTTAAATGCATCTATTTTGAGATCTACATATATACAGAATATGAAGCATCTATCATTTATTCTCATTTCTTTGGGCATTTTATTGGGCGAGATCTGCCTGGTTTAATACAGCCACTAGCTGTTTTCAGCTACTTCAATGTGAATGAATTAAAATGTAATGAAATGTAAAATGTGGTGTTTCTGGACTACTAGCACGTGTCAGCTTCCCAGGAGGAACATACAGCCAAGTGGCTGCCATGGGACAGTGCAGATTATAGAATATTCCATCATTGCAGAAAATTCTATTCCCAGTGCTGGTCTAGACTGAATGCTAGAGGTAAAGAAAGAAAGCACACTCCCAGGTTTTTTCTAGGTAAATGTTGAATGATTTTTGTGTTTCTGATTGTGATTTTGCTAAGGTATTAACTTTTATGTACAACCTAAGACATTTTTTCTCTCCATCTGCTAAACGTTGCTGATCACATTTACATGACTTTATTATAGGCAATTTCAAGTACATTTACTTCAAGTACATTTACTTTTTATTATTTTATTAAACTTATTGGGGTGTCATTGGTTAATAAAATTACATAGGTTTCAAGTGTACAATTCAATGACACATCATCTGTATATTGTATTGCCTGCTCACTACCCCAAATCCAATCTTCTGTCACTGTACACTTGGCCCCCTCTACCCTTCTCTAACCAACTCCCCAGTACCTCTTCCTCAGGTTACTACCATATCATTTTTTGAGTCTATGAGGTTTTGTTTGTTTCTTTATCATGTTTGTTCACTAGTTACTTTCAGTTTTTGATCCCACATATGAATGAAATAACATGGTTCTTGACATTTTTTTTTCTTATTTCATTTAGCACAATTATTCTCAACATCTATCTGTGGCAGTTTTTGTATCTTTCTTGTGACTCAGTGGTATTCCATCAGATACCCCACTGCTTCTGGGGGAAGAGCCCCAGGTGTCTATGCAGGCTGGTTTATGGGGACAGCCAAGTGGAGACAGGAGAGACTCTGGCAGCCTGGGCAGGGGTCTGTCTGCTTCTCGGGCTCACTCTCTGCTGTGCACTCTGTGGCACTTAGCTGTTCAGCCAGCAGTGCTGGGTCTTGCTGGTGAGTAGCATTCAGGCCTCCTACGGGGATCCTGGTCCTATAGGTGATAATTCCTTGACTATTCGTAACTGTGTGCAGCATGGATGCAGAAACCCTGGGAGAGGAGATCCATTGGGACAGCAGGGGACCCTGGACTTCCAGGGAAAGTCTTGGTCAGCTTCTCGGTGGATCCCACCTCCTCCTCAGACCAGAACCAGCCCCTTGCTCAGACATGGATGTCCATGTCACTGAAGGTGGTCATGGTGACTGTGTGGTTGGGGTGGTTGCAGTGCACTGACTCTGACTTTGCTGTTACCGGCCAGTCTGGTTCTTCCTCTGCACAAACAACGTGTCTCTCACGCTGGGGGCCTCCGCAGGCACTCCCGAGGGCTCTGCTCTCTGAGCTTCTTCTCTGCTGCTGAGCCAGTGCTTCGTCTCCTCCAGGGCTGTCCTCTTGCTCTGGCCCTGTCGCGGTGGGAGCCGGTCAGACACACCGCCGTGGCCCGGTTTTCCCCTGAGACCCGGGCACCAGTCAAGGTGGTCCCTGTCTTGCTGCTTCTTGTTGCTGACCTAACTGGGAGGCCTGCCCGGGTTCCAACTCATCCAAGAGGAGGGACGCAATGAATTTGTGTGCACTGATTTTGTATCTTGCCACTTCACTGTACTGGTTTATTGTTTCCAACATTTTTTGTATGGGGTCCCTACAGTTTCTACATAAAGAATCATATCATCTACAAAAAGTGACAAGTATAATTCTCCATTCCCAAAACGGTTGCTTTTTCTTTCTTTCTCTTGTATGAATGCTCTGGCTAGGACTTCCAGTAGTACTGTGTTGAATAATAGTGGTGAGAGTGGACATCCCTGTTATGTTCCTGAGCTTGGAGGAAAAGCTTTTATCTTTTCACCATTGAGTAAGATATTCTCTGAGGTTTTGTGAAATATGGCTTTTATTAGGTTATGGTGCTTTCCTTGGATAGTCATTTTATTGAGTCTTTTCATAATAAATGGACATTGTATCCTATCAGCCTTTTTTCCGGACCTATTGATACGGTCATATAATTTTTATCCTTTATTTTGTTAATCATTGTGGTATATCACATAGAGTTGTTTGCATATGCTGAATCACCCTTATACCCCTGGGATGAACCCCACTTTATTGGTGTTGTACCAAATTTTACCTTTTTAATGTTTCACAATATTTGATTTGCTGGTATTTTGCATCTGATTCATCACAGGTACTGGGCTGTAGTTTTTGTGTGTATGTGCCGCTGTTGCCAGGTTTTGGAAGCAGGATAATGTTAGCCTCATAAAATGTGGTAGGAATCACTGTTTCTTCACATTTTTGGAAGAGTTTGAGAAGGATATGTATCCTGTCTTCTTTCAACACTTGATGTAATTCACTAGTGAGGATCTCTATTCCTGGACTTTTAACTTTTTGGGAAATTCATGATTGTTGTTTCACTTTCCTCACTGTTGATTGGTCAATTTCCATTTTCCACTTTTTTTTTATTCAGTCTAGGGAGACTTTTATGTTTTTAGGAACTGATCCATGTCTCCTACGTTATTGAATTCAGTGTCACAGAGTCTTTCATAGTATCCTTGTTGATCATTTTTATTTCTTGTGGTGTATGTGGTAACTTCTTTTTCACTGCTGATTTTGATAGATTCTTTTCTCTCTTTTCTTTACTGAGCATTGCTGAAAATTTGTTAATCTTATTAATCTCCTCAAAGAACCAGCTCTTCGTTGCTCTGATTTCTGTATAGTCTTTTTCTTCTCTATTTCATTTAATTCTTCTTTGATTTTTATTTTTTATTTTTTCCCAATCCTCACCCGAGGGCATGCCTATTGATTCCAGAGAGAAAGAGAGGGAGACACACAAAGCAGGTGGAGAAACACCCATGAGAGAGACATGGATTTGTTGCCTCCGTTCTGTGCCCTATCTGCGGATTGTACCCACCGCAGAGGTGTGTACCTTGACTGGGAATCAAACCCATGACCCTTTGGTGTACTGGACAGCACTGCTACCTACCCATCTGATCGGCCAGTGGTGCTTTACTTTTTATTGTATTTCTGTCATTTCACTGCGTTTCGGCTCCTTTTGTTTTTCTTTCTGTAGTTCTTTAAGATACAATATTAGATTATTTACTTTTGATTTCTCTCTTCTTGATATAAGCCTATAAGGATATAAACTTCTCTCTTACTATCACTTTTGCTGCACCCCCAGTGTTTTCATATCATCTCACTTATAAGAGGAATCTAATGACCAAAATAAAGTAACAAACAAAACAGGCCCAGAGACATGGAAACAGGGAACAGACTGACAGCTGTCAGAGGAAAGGGCAGACAGAGGGAGAGTGGTGGAGAGAAGGGGGAGGGATTAGTCGAAGAACATGTCTGAGTGACCCGCAGAGACGGAGAACCGTGTGGGGATGGAGGCTGGGGTGGCAGAGTGAGAAGGCAGAAGGAGGGCAAAAAGGAAAAATTGGGACAACTGTAATAGAATAAAAAAGAATTAAAAAAAGAAACAGACCATTGTGGCCATTTTAAAGAAATATTTTTTAAAATCGTCGTTTCAACATGATGTACTTGCCATTCTCTTTGGTTTTATACAGATTTTGATCTCACCTTTTATTTCTTCTTTGATCCAGCTTGTTTACTAGAGTGATGTTTACTCTCCACCTCTTTCTGGTTTTTTCCACTTCCTTTTGCACTCGATTTCTGATTTCAAAGCATTCTGGTTAGAGGTTATGGTTGATATCACTTCACGTTTCTAAATTGCTTCAAAAAACTTATATCAGCTTCCTGGTCAGATAACTTTAATATAACAGCATATTGTAAAGAAACGTGCTGTCTCCATTATAGTTTAATGTTTTCAAAACTTCCCCTAGATAACCCACGACATGGCACAATGGTGACGCTCATTGTCAGCTTGTTGCTGTTACCCAAGGTGGACTCAATTCACACTTGCAGAAGGGAAGTTTCAGGTAAAGTCTTTGGGTGAATGACAGTGAGGCCTGACTCTTTTGTTTGAGGGGTCACTTCATAATATTTTCTATAGCTGTAAAAGTTTGTCCTTTGGGATTGAGAGAAATGTGAGATGCTTGTTCAGTAATATTTCTGCTTCATTCAAGTATCCCAAAGCCACCCTCTTCATATTATTCTTTCTCAGACATTTATATATGTATGTATGTATATATGTGTGTCTGTGGGGTGGGTAATGTTTTACTTCACATATATATATGAAGTAAAACATTACTTTCACATGTGCATAACTGTCCATTTCAAAACAATGCCAGGTAAATATTTAGGAAAATCAGATATACCTAGTTATAGCAAAGTTCTAAAAATTGAATTCTGGCATATATTACAAATGACTGGTACTTTATCTATTTTCATATAAGAGAAATAAGAATGAGGACTTGAAATGCTGGATTAAAGTCAAATATTAAAATATACTATCACCATTTGGGGCACCCTAAATTAAGGTAAACAGCCAACATCACGACTAATGCAGGTGTTTAGGTTTGGAGATGACAGAAGGGAAAAAGCGACATTAAAAAGAGCTGCAGATGGCATGACTGCATGCTTCAGATAACAAAAATCAAAGAATAAGAGCTGCTCTACAGACCTTATTACCTTTCAGGGAGACTTTCCTCTCATTGGAAGTCTGATTCTAGGATACTTTCTATTTGTACATTTTTATTGAAATGTATCTTATGCCCTGGTTGGCATGGCTCAGTGGAGTGAGCGCCAGACTGCGAAGCACAGGTTGGCCAGTTCGACTCCCAGAGAAGACACCTGCCTGGGTTGCAGGCCGGGTCTCCAGTAGGGAGAGCGTGAGAGGCAACCACACATTGATATTTTTCTCCCTGTCTTTCACACTCCTTTCCCTTCTCTCCTAAAAATATATAAAATCTGAAGGAAGATGACATCAGTAGGAGGAAGCAGATTCTCCTTCCTGCACATGGGAGAAAATCCTGGCCGATCTACGGAGTAGAGGAGCAAGCAACCAACACACCTCAGCATATGTGAAAATAGGGGACCAAGGACTGTGGTGGAACCGAAAACCCAGATGGTGAGAGGAGTGGTGCAACACTGTGGGGTCCCAGAGACCAGTGTGGATCTGGGGGGCTGCAGCCCCAGGCCCAGCACCAGCTGTCGGGTTTGCCACAGAGTCCCTGGGAGAGAGCCGGGACAACTGCACCCTCCCTAGCCAAACAAGGTCTGAGCGGCACTGGGAGGAACCCAATTGATAGCAAACACACGAGGGCTGTGAGCACCCTCAGAGGCTGTGGACACCCATGGGGTTGGGTTGCACAATGGGCCCTGATCCCCACGATCACCAGTCTGGCTGGAGAGTTGGGGGGCAGGAGAAGCCAGGCCACTGTATGGAGTGGCAGGCTTGAATAGGAAGACTTTCTCAAGAGGAAGGAGTGAAAATACAGACACTGTTTGGGGAATTCTTCTACAGTAATCTCTCTGGCCTCCCTGCCACCCAGCGGGGCAGCAATCCCGAGGTTGCATGGAAGGTTGTGTTTCTCCAGAGGACCCTGTGCACTGGGAAGGGTGAGGCAGTCTGGCTAAGGGCCCACACATGCAGGAGAGTATCCCCACACCCCACTCCACAGCAGTAACCCTAGGGAAATGCCTGATTCCCACACCCAGGGTGCAGGGCTGAAGAGCCACAGATAGCTTCCCAGACAGTGTGTGCCACTGCTCTAACCGAGGAAGAAAAGCCGTACTAATCACCCTTCAACCTACCACAGCCAGCAAGACCAGAAAAACCAGTTTGGCCACTGAAACCAAGAGACTTTTTAATTTTATTCTATTTTTTTAACAATTCTTAATTTTTAAATTTTAATTATTTTTATTTTCTTTTAATTTCTTTTTCCTCCCTTTTCTGCTTTCTTATTTTATTCCTTTCTCCTTTCGTTACTCCAATTTTATCTCTTCTTCCTTCCTTCATCTGCCTTTTTTGTTTTTTTCTAAATGCCTACAAGTGAGACAAAAACCTGGATCTATGAAAACACCAGAGTTGAACCCAAAGAAGGGGCATCAAAACAGCTGTGACAGTGAGACAAATTTCACTCTACTATTACAGAGAACCTGCAAGTTATTGCATATTTGTATTATTATTATTTTTCCATTATTCTTACATTTTTTATAGTATTTTTGTATTCTTCTTCTTTCTGTATAGTCTGCTTTGCTAGGCTAGTTATATTGTACCACCTGACAGGTTTCCCCTGATATCTCCTTCATAATGTATTGCTAATTTACTGTCTTTTACCTCACCTGTGTCCCATTAGCACACTACTCAAGGTTCTATACTCCCTATTCTTGTTATTTGTATCTCATAGATTCTGTCATATGATTGTTGCTCTAATATTATTGTAAATAATTGCTGTTCCACGCAATTGTAAATACTTCACAACACCCCTCCCAGATTTTAGCTCATTTCAAAGTTTCCTGAACTCTGTTACTATAGTGGTTAACACTATTCTCTCACACACTACACCTATTTACTATCCTTTACTCTCACCTTACCTCAGAATCTGACCTCCCACAACCTCACTGCTTTCTAGATCCAACTCACAATCCTTCCTTCCATAACAAGAGTCTTATCTTCTTTCCATCCTTTCTAAAAATCAGCTACCTTGGTGGAAGATCACGGTTAACATTTATACATAGCCACAGGATCTCCTTTCTCTTCTCTACTGGCTGCTACTGTAAATATCATAGAATACTCTCTTGCTGTCTTAAACCATTTTGCCTTCTCCCTCCAACTGATCACAAAAAAAGTAGGTGGAAGTGGTGAACACCAGGATACCCACTGGAAGAGGAAACACAACAACAAAGGAACCACTAACAGATAACAACAGAAGAAGGTGAAGGAGGGAGTGGAAACCACACAAACCTCAATCCAAGACCTATCTGGAAATACAACTAAATAGTAGAGACAGTACCCAATACCAACAACTGAACAAGAGCAACGGAGAAACCTCAAAACCTATACACACGAAAGAACCAGCTTCAACACAACCTGCCCTCACCAACACAACAAAATACAAGAGGTTATGGACAGAGTGACCCTCAATCAACCAGCTGGTGGGAAAGACCCACCAAAGAAAGACCCAACAACAATCAAAACCCAAAGACAAACACAGAGCCAATTTAAATGACAGCCCAAGACCAGTGAGCTCGGGACATCAAGGAAACCGCACCACTGAAACTCACTGGTATTCTACCACAGAAGTTCATACCATAAACCCAGGGAGCCAGAACAGATCAATTTAAGAAGCTGAGGCTAACAAGAAGAGTCTCACAAACAATGGGAAGACAAAGAAACAATCCCCACATGAAAGGAAAGGAGGAAGTCTCAGAAAGAATGCTAAATGAAATAGAGGCAACTCAACTATCAGATATTGAGTTCAAAGCAATGATTTTCAGGAAGCTCAATGAGCTTACAATGAGCTACCAGAAACTACAGGGAAGCTACAATGAGCTCACTGCAAACTACATCAACATGAAAAAGAAAACAGAAACTATTAACAAGGGCCAAGAGGAAACAAAGAATACAATTCCTGAACTGAAGAACACAGTAGAAGGAATGAAAAGCAGGATCGATGAAGCAGAAGATCAGATCAGTGAGCTAGAAGACAAAGTAGAAGAAAACACCCAGAAAGAGCAAGAAAAGGGAAAGAGGCTCAAAAAGAATGAAGAGGGATTAAGAGAAATGCAATATGAAATGTAATAATATCCGTATAATAGGGATACCAGAAGGAGAAGAAGAAGAGCAAGGAATAGAAAACCTATTTGAAAAAGTAATGATGGAAAACTTACCTAATTTGATGAGAGAAAAAGTCACACCAGTCCAGGAAACACAGAGTTCCAATCAAGACATATCAAAATTAAAATGGCAAAACACCAAGACAAAGAGAGAATCTTAAAAGCAGCAAGGGGAAAACAGGAAGTAAAATACAAGGGAGCCCCAACAAGGTTGGCAGCTGACTTCTCACAGAAACACTCCAAGCCAGAAGAGATTGGCAAGAAATATTCCAAGTAATTAAAACCAGAGATCTGCAACCAAGGCTACTTTACTCAGCAAGGCCCTCAATCAAGATAGAAGGCCAAATAAGAAGCTTCCCAGACAAAAGAAGTGTAAAAAAATACACCTCCACCAAACCACCTCTGCAAGAAATGCTAAAAGATCTGCTTGAAGGAAAAGAAGGGAGAGAGAGAGAGAGAGAGAGAG
>PVIA01019303.1:0-10712 GCA_004024845.1 Tonatia bakeri | reverse complement strand
GTAAAGTAGCCTTGGCTGCAGGCCTCTGGTTCTCATTACTTGGAATATTTCTTGCCATTCCCTTCTGGCTTGAAGTGTTTCCATTGAGAAATCAGCTGTTAGCCTTATTGGGGCTCCCTTGCATGTTACTTCCTGTTTCTCCCTTGCTGCCTTTAATATTCTCTCTTTGTCTTGAAATTTTGCCATTTTAATTATGATGTGTCTTGAGGTGGGCCTCTTTGGGTTCCTCTTGATTGGAACTCTTTGTGTTTCCTGGATTTGTGTGACTTTTTCTCTCATCAAATTGGGGAAATTTTCCTTCATTACTTTGTCAAATAGGTTTTCTATCCCTTGCTCATCTTCTTCTCCTTCTGGTATCCCTATTATACGGATATTATTATGTTTCATATTTTCTCGCATTTCTCTTAATCCCTCTTCATTTTTTCTGAGGCTCTTTTCCTTTTCTTGTTCTTTCTGGATGTTTTTTTCTACTTTGTCCTCCAATTCGCTGATCCGATCTTCTGCTTCATCAATCCTGCTTTTCATCCCTTCTACTGTGTTCTTCAGTTCAGAAATTGTATTCTTCATTTCCTCTTGGCCTTTGTTGATAGTTTCTATTTCCTTTTTCATATTGATATAGTTTGCAGTGAGATCATTGTAGCTTTCCTGTAGTTTCTGGAAGCTCATTGTGAGCTCGTTGAACTTCCTTATAATCATTGTTTTGAACTCAATATCTGATAGTTGAGGCTTCCTCCTTTCCCTTCATTTTCGGATTGTTTCTTTGTCTTCTTATTGTTTCTGAGACTCTTCTTGTTAACCTCTGTTTCTTAACTTGATATGTTCTGGTTCCTTGTGTTTATGATGTGAACTTCTGTGGTAGAATACCTGTGAGGATCAGTGGTGTAGTCTCTTTTGGGTATCCTGGTGTTCACAGCTTCCCCCTACTCTTTTTTTGTGATCAGTTGGAGGAGTAAGGTAAAATGGGTTAAGACAGTGAACCAGTATTCTATGATATTTACAGTAGCAGCCAGTAGAGAAGAGGTGGGAGATCCTTTGTCTATATATAGTGTAAACCGTGATCTTCTGCCCCACTATCTAAGTTTTAAAAAGTATGGAAAGATAAGACTCTTAGTGGAGAGGAAAGTGTTGTTAGTTGGATCTACAAAGCTATGAGACAGCAAGAGGTCAGATTCTGAGGTAAGGTAGGAATAAAGAATAGTAAATAGGGGTAGTGTGTAAAAGAATAGAAATAACCCCTACGTTAGTAGAGTTTTGGAAATTGCGAGGTGAGCCAAGATCTGTGAGGGGTGTTAAGTTGTATTTATGAGTGTATGGAATAAGTCTTATTTATAGTGATATTGAAACAACAATCTTAGGGCAGATTCTATGAGATCTAGACAACAAGAATAAGGAGCATAGAATCTTGAGTGGTGTTCCAATGGGACCCAAGTGAGGGACAATAAATTATCAACACATTGTGAATGTGATAATAGGGGGAACCTATCAACAGTATAACCAGCTAAGCAAAGAATATTGTGTAGAAAGAAAAGAAAATACTATTGAAATAAAAAATGTCAGAAAAGAGAGAAAAAGATAATATAAAATTGCATACAAAAACAAAAACAAACAAACAAACAATCAACAACAACCAAAATAAAACAACCAGAAGATGTATTACAGGAGAGATATATTTGGAGCAGAAGTAATAACACTAAGATGGATGGAAAAGAATCACAAGGAATTGAGAGATATAAAAATATAAAGAGTTTTTTTTAAATAAAAAGTTGCTTAATAAACCAAAACAAGATAAAATCAAACAAACAACTTAAGTAGGATAAGGGGAAAAAAAGGAAAAAAAAAGAAAAAAGAAATAAAGAAAAGAAAACACAGAGAGAGAAAAAAAGAAAAAATAAACAAAGAAACAGCAACAACAAAAGCAAATTTAAAAAACAAACAAACGAAAAACAAACATGCACAAAAAAAACTCTTGTTGGTTTCTGACTGGCCAAATCAGTGTTTCTGTTCCTGCCAGCGCGAGCAGGCTGAGGCGTGAGCGGTGAGACTGCCTTTCCCCTTTCTAAGACAGAACTCAGTCAGACTCAGGGCTGGCCACCAGCTTTTCCCAGAAAGGATTGCTGTCTCCATCTGGGTTCAGGGCGCAAGCTGCGGAGGTGGCCAGGCATTGCGCCCCTCCCCCAGCTTTGCCACCACAGGCTCTACGCTCAGCGGATCACCCGCCTGTCTTCCGGGTTCACGGTGCCTGGGCCGGGACTGCGAGGGGTCCCGTACTTCCCCTCGTGGGCTCCCCGTTCTCAGGAAGCGCCGTCTCTCCTCCCGTCTCCAGACGCACCCTCCGGGGTTTGGGAAGGGTCTCGCCCTTCCCTTTGCCTTTGCTGCGGACCCCAGAACCCGGGAATAGCTTTGTCTTTTCTGGGTTCTCCGTTTGAGTGAGGAATCCAGCAGGGCGTGCGCCCGTGCCAAATCATCTCAGCTCCGGAAGCCCTTCCCTGTTCCTAGCCAGCCGTGGGGTCTCAGTCCTCCCCAAAACCACACACACCCCTGTTTGGCGGCGTAGGTGCCCACGGGAAGGACTCTACCCCCACGGCAAGGCCTCTCTTGGTCCGGCAGACTGGGTACTCACTGTTCCCTGTGGGTGCGCACAACTCCTGCCCTTCTGCTTTCCAACCCCTGACTCAGATTAGGTAATATTTCTAAGTATGTTGGTTTTACTTTTTTGTGTCAACTTTCCCAATATTTTCCTTTTGTATGTCTTTCATACTCTTTAGTTTTATAAAATTCTTTGCATTTGGTGATAAGATTCTTCTCATTTTTGGTTTGAATTTTTACCATGTGCACCTTTATCTATCTGAAGTTTTATTGGCATATGATGTGAAGTTCAGATTTTTTTAAACAGCTAACTTCTGACATCATTTGTTTAGTTAATCCCTTCTTTCTACCTTGATGTGTCTGTGAACTCTATCACTTTCTTGGAATGTTGAATAGGTTCGATTGAAAGTTGTGTCCAAGCCCATTTTTTTTCAGATGGGGTACACGAAGTCCAGAGAAGAAAAATGATTTTTGTAAGATTATGTTAGTTAATGGAGATGCCATGAATAAAACCAAGATCTGACTTTTAATCTGAACTTCAGGTAGGTCTGCTTCTTGTCTATCCAACTTTAGTTGTGGAAATTGGCTAATGTCTCTTTACTTTTGTCATGTGGGAATATAACCTGTTTTATTTAATATTTTAAGAGCTACTAACTGCCATATTTTTAATGTGAATCCCTTAAAGTTTAGATTACTATTTGGGCCAAACACAATATGTTTTCTGCTCACATGTGACCATGAATTGCTAATTTTTTACCCTTTTTTTGTATTTTAAAAGTAATTTTAGCAGTGGCATGGAATTTTTAGCCTTCCCTCTGTTCTGCCTTTCTCAAACATGGATCCTCCAGCTATCATCAGAAGAGAAGCATTTTCTTACTCCTTTTATTTCTCTTTCTTCTGTTCCCAATAACCTAGCAGAACAACTTGTATTTGTATTCTTGTAAGAGACCAACTGAATTAGACTAAGTTAGTTTATGGGATTAATGCTATTTCTGATAGTTCCCTGATTTTATTAGACTTGAATTGTAATATAGGATTTGACTAGTACATGGCAGGTTACCCGTCATTATGGTTCTTGGAGTGATGAAAATGGAAGGTCGCTAATTGACTAAGATAACAGAGATCCAAGTGTGCTAGATTTTAAGGGAAACCAGCATAGTAATTGCCTACTAGTGACACTTCCTTTCATTTAGCCTTGCTTTAACTTGGACACAACCCTGGCACAGATTTCAATACCTATCCTTTATCTATAGCAGTTTCATAGAAATATTTTGAAACTTCTGACTTATTGTCTGAATTACAGTTCATTAACAAATGTACTGTTAATATTCAGACAGTGGGCTATTGATACACTATTTAATTAAGAAAGTGATAATTGAGGGAGGCCTAAGCGATTTTATAATAGGAAGAGTAAAAAGACCAAGCATTTAAGGGATGGTATGTCTTTTTGTATTGGAATATAAAGGTTCTTATAAAAGTGTTTCCCTTGGTTATGCCACAGGATCTTTCAGGAATGGTATAGAATTTGATGGTAAGATGGAGAACAACACCTAATCTACTTCTCCTCAACTCTATTGCTTCCTCCCTAGTTCAAGCTTTAAGAAACTCTCACCTTGTGTCCTGGCTGGTGTGGCTCAATGGATTGAGTACCGGCCTGTGAGCCAAAGGGTCGCAGGTTCAATTCCCAGTCAGGGCACATATCTGGGTTCCAGCTTGGGTCCCCAGTGAGGGGGGATGGCATTTGAGAAGCAACCACACATTGATGTTTCTCTCCCTCTCTTTTTCCCTCCCTTCTCCTCTCTAAAAATAAATAAATAAAATATTTTAAAAAAAGAATCTCTCACCTTGATGGTAGCAATATCATAAGTACTGGTCTCCTTGCTTCCACAATTCCCATCTTTCAGTCTATTCTCAATACAACAGTCAGAGTGATTTGATTGATTCATAAACCAGATTCTGCCCAAAATCATCCTCCAGTACCTCTCATATCATGTTAACTAAGACCAAAGTAATTCCAATATCCTTGTACAGCTCTCCATGATCTGGACTTTCAATCCTTCTCTGACCTCATATCCTCCTTCTTTCCTCATTGCTCTGTCCCAGTCCTATTGGCTGTGCCTCTTTGACACAAACCAGGTGTTTTCTTCCACGGGACCTTTGCCTTGGTTTTCCCTCTGCCTGGAATCTTCCTCTGAATATGTGTATGCCTAGTTCCCTCACCTTCTTCTCTTATTTAATCAAAGGCCATCTTCTAACTGAGGCCTTCCCTGATTATACTAAGTGAAGTCTTCCATGAACACTTCTACTTCCTTTTCCCTGCTTTATTTTCTTACCAGATTATATCACTTTCTAACCTATTCTATATTTATTTGTTTACAGTTTAGAAAGATATCTCTGGGCAGGGCAGGAGAATCTTGGGCCCACAAGGTGAGATCTTCTTCATGAGATTAAGGAACATTTTCTTGAGGTTTCGTAAGTGCTTTTTCTACATGTATTGAGATAAAAATTAGATTTTCCTTTATTTTTAATGTGGGAATTACATCCTATGGGGTTTTCAATTTCTTTTTTAATGAACCAGTTTCTGGCTTTGTTGATCTCCTCTATTTTTTTTTAAATATTTACCATCCATCTTTTTTTTTTAAAGATTTTATTTATTTATTTTTAGAGAGGAATGGGAGGGAGAAAGAGAGAGAGAGAGAAACATCAATGTGCAGTTACTGGGGGCCATGGCCCGCAACCCAGGCATGTGCCCTGACTGGGAATTGAACCTGCGATGCTTTGGTTCGCAGCCTGTGCTCAATCCACTGAGCTACGCCAGCCAGAGCCCTGATCTCCTCTATTTTATGTTTAATTTTTATTTCATTCATTCTGGTCTTTATTATTTACTTTCTTTTACATTTTTTGAATTTAATCTTGTTCCCTTTTTCTGATAGTTGAGGTAGCTACTTAGATTTGTATTGATTTTTCAGCTTTTCATCTTTTCTAAGGTATGTATGTGAGGCTAAGATCACCTTCATGAGTATGCCACCTATGCAGTCATACAGGGCCCCATACTCAGAAGGACCCCTACTTTGTTTAATGCTGTTACCATCTTGCAATTCTTAGTACAAAGATAAAATTTGTGTGTTTTTTTGTGAGCTTACTTTTTATTTATTGATTGATAGATTTTAGAAAGAGGAAGGAATAGGGGAAAAGAGAAACATCTATTTGTTCCACTTATTTGTGCATTCTTTGTGGTTGATTCTTATATGTACCTTGACTGGGGATGGAACCCACAACCTTGATGTATTGGGACAATGCTCCAACCAACTGAGCTATCCAGCCAGGGCTAAATGGTGAGCTTCCATTGAGTTAGAGGTGGCCTCAGATGCCCCTTTTACAATGAAGTCTCACTTGTGGACACCCCTCCCCATCCTGGGGTGAAAGCCATTTATTTAGTAGGAGGTCCAGGGGGTGAAAGGCCCCACTCACTCATAGGCATCTTTGTGGCAGGTAACAGCTTGTTGAGCCTACACACACCATGCCTATGGAGTGGGCAGGCAGAGGGTAAGGCTGCTTTTGGAGTAACCTAGGCCAGGATTGGCTTGCAAGAGCCTAGCAGTATCCAAAGAAATCCAGAGGCCCAATGCCTATTGCTGCCACTTAAGGTCCTAGTCTGGTTGTGAGGTCAGCATACCCCATTAAGTAGGGGCTCCCAGCAACAAATAAATGTCTGAGGTAGGAAAACAAGGCTGCCCAGCTTGTGGTGGCTCCAACAATAATCCTTAAGGATTGATCTTGGCCTCTAGTCATGGCTGAGGAGTAAAGAAACCCCCTGTAGCCCCATGGAAAAGAGCCCCTTAAAATTGTGTTTTTAAAGTGAATTCTTATGGGACAACAGAACATGCATATGAGCAGAGCAAATATGTACAATATGTGTGTCTGTAGTTCCTTGCTTCCCTTTTTGCATATAGTTTTGTGATGCTCTGTACACATAGGATTCTGGCATTGCATAATTTAAAGATGAACAGTAAAAACTCAGGCTAAAATTAAAAATTTTATTTCCTTAGAATTACATTAAATAGCAAATAAAAGCACCATGGCAAGATGAGAGAGAGACTTTGGCAAGAAGGAGAAAGCTTTATATTCTCTCTCTCTCTCTCTCTCTCTCTCTCTCTCTCTTAGACAGAAGAAATTTATTTTCAAGATCAAGGTGTTGGCAGTGTTAACTTAGACTTTCCCCCGTGGCTTTTTGAACAAAGGGCCATACATTTTCATTTTTCCCTGGACTTGGAAAATTATGTAGCCAGCCAGCACTAACAATCTCTGGTCCATCTCCAGTTCACCCTTACTCCTAGAAAATACCACTTTTTCTGGGAGGTTTACTAAGGTCTCTCTTCTTTATGGTACCTGAACTCCAGATTTTAGTCTCCCAGCCTTGGGAGTCTATAAAAAAAACCTGCTCATTTTCTTACCCTCTCAGATGCTTCTTCCCAAATTATAAGATATTTCTAGGGGAAATGTGGTTCTTAAAACTGGTTTCTTCTTTTCGGGTTTTCTTCTTTCAGATCTTGGACCTCTGATTCTTTGTTGTCTTGGGCAGGTCTCTAGTACCTTAAAAACAGAATTTAAAATCTTCTACATAGTTTCTGTAATTGTTCTGAATGGAATAGTTAATGCAAATTACCTAGTTGCTATTTAATGTGGAACTCATTTATATTTTTATGATGCATTTTTGTTTTTCTTCGGACTTGTACCATTATCTTTTACCTTTGTCATTTCTCATTGTATTCACTTGCTTATGTATTCACTTCACAAAATGTGTGCATTGAGGACCTACTATGTGCTATTTATTACACACTCAGAACTAAGAGAACAAGAAGTCATCTCATTTATTTAGATTACCATGGATTCTTTAAAGAAGTGTTGATATCTACACTTACTATATGAGAACTTAGAGGTCCTGATAACTAAATGTCTTGCCTAAGGTCAGAGAGGGCAGAGTTTGTAGCAGAGCTTGGGACTTGGTCTTGGAACACTTAACCTTTTTTGAGAGTTCTTTTCACTATATTTAATTGCTTGCTAGAACTTTAAAATTTGAGGTCCAGAGAGACTTTGGCTTACTGTAGCTCAGAAACAGATCCCACAATTCAAAAAGGGACAGTGTGAAATAGTATGAAAAATTCCCTAAATGCCTTATCTTTATGGTAGATTGCTTTTATTAATCAGCAGTCATCACAATCCATCCTTTTTGTATAGTGCTTAAAAGTTTACATTATAGTTTTACAAAGTCATTTTAAAGGTTCGTATTGGGAGATAGTACCCTGTAATAAAGATTGTTTTGCATTAAGTTTCCTTGTAAGACCTAATTTTGCCTAAGTTGGATCAAACTTTGCATTATAGTAGAGTCCAGAATTCTAGAGTGTTTGAAGTTAATGTAGAGGTTATCTATGTCAAATTATCTAGTAAACAAATGTAAGTAATACATACAAGCACATAAGTCCATCTTCTTAATTCTGAAAGGGCATTAATGAAATCACTAACAGTAATCCAGATAGAATAGGAAGAAATATGGTTTACTGCCAACACAATAACCCCAAAGACTCCTCCCAAAGATCAAATTAATGGCTGACATGTCTTATTTTTCTGCAACTATGAACCCCACATAATTTGTAAGAGTAAATCATATAGAGAAAGCAGTATTTGGAATTTGGGGTTCTTGGCCTTTATGAGCTTTGGCAAGATAATGGAGTAATATTACCCTTCATTTTCTTTTCTTTTCTTTTCTTTTTTTTTTTTTTTTTTTTTACCAGATGTCTTTAACCTAGTCACTTCAAAAGACTTCAAAAGTGTGGTCTTTAGGGAAGAGAATGTAAATAGCTAAGCAGAAGCTAACATATAAAACTAAGGGTTTTGGTCTCCACAGTTTGAATGTAGATGAGTCTCCTGCTGTTGTGTACTGAAAGGTATTCTTTTTGCCCACTCGCACCTCATACTCTTAGGCAAATTTCAGTCCTGTGAGAAAAATGCAAAACAAATGTTGCCAGCAGTATCTGTGAGGCTAGTGCTACTTTTTCCTTCCTTCTTCCTGGGATGACCAGTAGTCATCCAACACGTCCAGCTTCCTGAGAGCTTGGTTAGTACAGGAGAAATATTGCCACAGGCTAGTGTTTTTTGTTTTTTGTTTTTTTTAACTTGGCTGTGGATAAGAATCAACTGGAGGTACATTTTAAAAATACAGATTTCTAGTCATAATTAGTGGCAATAAGTTGTAAGAATCTACTTTAACAAGTGATGCAGGTCATTTTGATGCATAAAGAGTTTGAGAACTATTAGTTAGAATTTAAGGTCATGGTTTTTATAGTCAGGTGAACCTCAATTCACATTCCAGCTTTGACACATACTAACTGTACTTACAACCCAATTTTCCTTATGTTATCATACCCTTCCATACCCATATAATCCTGTCTGATAATCATCTTTTGACTACAAATGCTCAGTTAGGTAGTTGTCTAGTTTCTTCTTTCTAGAGTAGGGAAAAAAATCAAACTCATCAGCTTAAATAAGGTAGAAGTTTATTTTTAATTCATGGGATAGTCCACAGGTGAATTGACCAGGTCTAGCAGGGTCACTTTCTTTCACACAGTCACCCACAGAATTATTTTTTTCCCATCTTTTTGCCACATCATATCGTAGGGTATAGTCATTTGTCTACATGGTTGAAAATGGTTTGCCTCCAAGTTCATGTTCCTGCTTTCAGGAAAGGGAAAAAAAGAGTACAGAGCAAAGATTATATGGAAATTGCACCCTTCACTTCCACTGTCCTCTTATTGGTTCAGCTAAGTCACATAGCCACAGCTAACTGACAGGAAAACTGAGGAATATAATCTCTTATCAGGGCATTCAGGGACTCAGATAAAACTTGGTGGCCCTGTTGTTAAAAGTAGAGAAAGAAAAATCTTAGGGGACAATTAGTTTCTGACACAGACCCCAATTTAGGGGAAATCATGTGTCCTAGTGGTTAATACAATGGGCTTTAGAAGCAGAAACCTTTGTTGGAATATTGGCTTTACACTGTGTATTCTTGAGCAAGCCATACTTAAATCTCTCTGAAATGGTTAATTTGTAAAATGTACACAATAACAGTATCTCTTTCATAGGATTGTTGGGATGATTTTATAATAAATTCCATGTACATTCTTAACATAGTGCCTGGCACACAGTAAGCACTCAATGAGTACTAAGCTGCTATTATTAGTATTTGTATTCACAATAGTATTATTACAACAGACTTTTTTTTAGATTTTATTTTTATTTATTTATTTCTTTTCTACATTTTTTATTGTTGTTCAAGTATAGTTGTTTCTATTTTCACCCCACCATGCCCCCCTACCCCACCCATCCCTGCCTCCTGCCCTTGAACCTACCCCATTTGGCTTTGTCCATGTGTCCTTCATACATGTTCCTTGATAGCCCTTTCCCTGTTATCCCTTATTACCCTTCTCCTCCCTCCTCTTTGGTAACTGTCAGTTTGCTCTTTATTTCAATGTCTCCGGGTATATTTTGCTTCCTTGCTTGTTTTGTTGACTAGGTTCCATTTATAGGTGAGATCATATGGTATTTCTCTTTCACCACTTGGCTTATTTTATATTTTATTTTATAATCTCTGAAACGTTTAAAAATTCTCAAGTGTGGGAATATACTATTATGTGTTTAACAATTCCTTACAAAGTTAAATATATTTACTTTACAATGCAACAATTCCAATCCTAAACTTTTGTTCAAGATAAAATGGAGGTCTAAAAAGTGATCATCCAATAATATTTGTGATAGTTTTAATCATAACAGCCCAAACTGGAAACCTAATATTGTTTCCCATACCATTTTTTTTGTCTCTCCCCATCTATTTTATGCCTACTAATCATGCTTCTTCTTCCCTATACCTTTTCCCCCCTATTCCTCCCTTCCCCCTCCCTACTGAAATCCCTCCATGTGATGTCCATTTTTCTGATTCTGTTCCTGTTCTGGTTGTTTGCTTAGTTTCTGTTTTTATTGTTTTTCTCTTTTTTTAGGTTCATTTGTTGATAGTTGTGAGTTTGTTGTCATTTTACTGTCCATATTTTTTATCTTCTTCAATTTCCTAGATA